>LYNE01001430.1:23560-35444 GCA_001662545.1 Rosa x damascena | reverse complement strand
TTTTTTTTAACTCTCATTCTCTGTTTTTGTTTCAAGACAATTTGAACCCCCTCTCTATTCTAAATGAAATAATACACCAGGTCACAGTTTTAGCCATCACAGAAAGAACATGTTCTGAGAAAGGCGAAATTGTAATGTATCTATTAATAGTTTCATACACGTAAGCACCATTTTTCTTCTTCTTTGGGTCAGAATAGATATACTTACCTTAATTAAAGCCTAGAAGGCCCAGTCACAATAGGGGAGGGCCCAATCCAAATAGCAAAAGAAGGCCCATAGGGGAGGGCCCGGTCAAAATCTACTATTATATAAGAAGGGAGGGCGGTCCATAGGAAGTTCTGAAAGAAAAGAATTGGTCTTGGCCTCAGGAACTAAGCATAAATCCAGCCAATTCACTAATGGTGATGAATTGTATTCCTAATCTCAAGGACCGAAATGTCTATGATTGAGACTCTCAAATTTTAGCCAAAGTAGCTAAAAAGTCATTTTAGCTAGTCACTTTAGAAATATGTCTGCATCAATACTCATTATTTTAGCTAGTTTTCAATTTAATTATATTATTTTTTAAATGAAAACTAAATAGTTTAAATATATTTATAAATTATATAAAATAACTTAAAATGAATGTCGCTCTCTATATTTAGGAACGAGATAGCTAAAAGTTATAATGGAGAGCCACTTAGGAGTCTGGTGCAGCTATTAAAAAAATAAAAAGCTAAACATCCTCTTCAAAATAGCTAAGGAGCCAAAATAGAGAGTCTGCTGAAGATGCTCTAAGAATTTTAGATGGTATTCGATAAAGTTTTCATGGATGAAAATGAAAATATAGTGAAAGAATATTCGGTAGGTCTAGACAAAAAATACCTGAAAACTCAAAAACCCAAAAAATATGGCCGAAAATGACGGATCGGGCCGGTAGTGTTTTTTTTTTTTTTTTTGATCACGTAGTTAGCTATTAGTAACTCACACACCCATGCAGTGGTATCCCCGCGCCAGGACACCTGCACTGACATTGCCGCGAAAGCTAGACTAATCCGCTGCACTGCAGACGCACGAACCCAAAGGGTCCCTCAAATCTACTGGCCACGGGATGGAGCTAGGATTCGAACGCTAGACTTGAGGGTTCCAGACTAATCCACTGCACCACAGACGCACGAACCCAAAGGGTCCCTCAAATCTGCTGGCCACGGGATGGAGTTGGGATTCGAACGCTAGACCTGGGGGTTCCAGACTAGGCTGTTCGACCAACACACCACACTTGTTAAGGTTCGGGCCTAATGAAGTGGTATATCAGGTCAGGGTTACGTCCAAGAATGTAGCGCTGAAAAAGGCCGATCTTTACATGTGTAAGTTTCTCATTTGCTATGAGGGGCAGTAATATTCTACAATCATGCATTCGAACTCACGTGATAGGGGGTGTATAAAACCCCAAATTTCCATTCAACCCAACCACAACCATTTTCCCTTCAGCCATTTTCCAGTTCTAAAACTTTAATTTACCTACCGACGACCAATTTGCGATTTCAATTGAGGAAGACGCAAAATCCGACCAGTTATTGTGAGGTGGTCATTATCCCTTTCTTTAAGCATTCAACCGCAAAAAGGCAGTTTCAATTCTTCAACCCAAATTGACCAATGCAAGCTGTGTAACTTCTAGTAGATGGCCTCATCTCTAGTTCCAACTCCATATGGTCATTAGAAACTTATTTATGGTCTTGAAAATGGCTATGGAATGATTTGATGCAGGTTTTAATATATGAAAGCTGCCATTTCTGGAAGGTTTAGCATTTCTAGGAATTTTGTGGCTCGGTCTAGGCTTTTATAGGGCCTGGCATTTCAACTACACAAACCCAGCCCAAGAAAATACAAAACTAGTCAGTCTTGGGCCTTGGAATTTCTGAACAAACGCGGCGTGTGACCAGGCTTAGTATTCGACAACTTATTTTAAAAATGTGAAAAATACAAATATGTTCAAGTAAATTCCTATTTATGTGTCTGGCCCAAATCCTAGGTTACTTGACCTAGTGGTAATAGTGTTAAATTAGAAGGATCTAGATTCCTATTCAATGTATGATTACCTTTTCTTGTATGATTCAGATTCTATGCATTGTAATCTTCTATATAAAGAGGCCCCTATTATCAATGAGAATATACAGCAATTTACTCTCAATTCCGTTTCCCTAAAACACCTTATCAGCACGAGCCCTAACCACAAAAACCAAAAACCTGAAAATCTTTGTCACTATCGTAAGCACCTACGCCACGCTAGCCGCCTCACCACCGTTGAGACTCACCGCCGTTGCCCTCCTGCAGCACTGCCGCACGTCCGCTGCCCCTGTAGCACCGCTGCATGCCTATTACATCCTTCTCCTCCTAGTTTCTCCTCTCATTCATGTGCATATCAGTCGGTTTGAAAGCCCCTAAACGTCTAGTTCCGAACTTCAGATCAAAATTCTTCCTTCATCAAAGTTATTTTTGACCTCCAAATTTTAGCCCTATTGGAATCATTTTGAGACCTGTAAACCAATCAGAGTGGGAGCTATTCAGAAGCGAATCTGCTCCGAATTTCAACAAGTTTGATCTTACAACGACGATCGAATACACTCTGCAATCCTACGAGGTAAGGTTTACTAAAAGTTCCCGCTTTTGAAGTTTTTAATTCTTTTTCGCTTCTTTTGCTCGGACACTTGCAACCTCCCTTCTTCTACCCCCCTTTCTTCATCATAGGGGAGACCAAATTGAGCCGAACTGTGGGGGTTCGTGCTCACTTCAAGCTTAGAACTTGTTGAGATCTCCAAACTTAGAGTTTGTAGAGAATTTATGATCGACCACTTACATCATTATTTCGATCTAATCCAACCCCTCTTGGAATCGAATTTCTTAGAAGCGTCTAAGCTCGGAAATTCCTAATTTCTTAGAAGCCACTACGCTCAGAAATTTTATATGTTTTCGTGGTAGCCCTTTATGCTCCGAAACTAACCCTAATTTCTTGTTCTCTTTCAGGATGAGTAACTTGAACAAATTGGACTTTGCTCAATCGGGAACAACTGGCTCTAGATATCACATGTGGGTTCGTGATATCCACCAGCATCTCAAGGCTTATGGAATCCACCAGCTCTAGTCAGGACGTGCTAACTGTTGAGCAAGCTCAAGCTTTGGAAGCAAATTGAGCAGCCTTAGAGGCAAATAAGGCGAAAGTCATCATCCTAATGACTTGTCATATGGATGATTCGCTCCAGTATGAGTGTATGAATGAAGAAGACCCCAGAAGGCTATGGGTCTCACTCAAAGAAAGATTTGGCAATGTCAGTGACTCCCTGCTTCCTGACCTAGAAGTGAGATGGCATAGCCTCCGCTTCTGTGAATTCAAGTCAGTTCCTGACTACAACTCGGAAACACTTCGTATTAAATTCTTAATGGAATTCTGTGGTAAAGAGATCACAAATGCGATGTTGATTGAGAAGACTCTCTCTACGTTCCCCGTCTTTGCATTGATGGTTGCTAAGAACTATCAAATTGATGTTACTGCAAGACAGATCACAATGTTTCATGAACTCATTGGAGCTATCAATATTGCTGAAAAGCATGACAACATCCTTGTGAAGAGCTATAATTCGAGATCCGTGGAAACAGAGTATATTCCGGAATCCAATTATAGTCGCGCGCCTAAGAGAGGGCGCCAAGAGCGAAACCCTAATCTTAGGGATACTTCTGGATGTTCTGGTCCATATAATAGCTCTAGTTGGGAAGGTAATCGCAAACATAGGCGAACACAGAACCGAAGAGGTCAACGTGGAAAGAGAGAGGGAGGCAACGCCTCTAGCCATGTTGGTGGCGCCACCAACACTAAGAGCCATCTAAATAACGCTTTCAAAGTGCCTCAATCAATGGAGTTTGAGCAAAGAGATGTATGTTCTCGAAGAAATTGGGAACACATTTGTAGAGCTCGTGAAGAAATTTTCACTGCCTATAAAGCATATTTTGAAGCAAGAGAAGCTCACTATATGGAACAAGAAGATCAAGAAGATGATCTAGTTGAAGACTACAAATCTGGCTGGGATCAATAGATCGCCAATTCTGTTTAAGTCTTTATTTTTCCAAGAGATGTAATAGGCAATTCTATATATTTTTGTAGTAGATGCCAATGGTTTAGTCTTTCTTCAAAGTAGGCTCACCCAAAGTAAGTGTGATGTCAGGAAGGTTCTGAGATTAGTGGTACTTACGCGAGGTTTGCTCCACCGACATCTCTCTACTCACCTGGTCACATTTATTTTGGAATTACCGAAAGAAGTTAGATGACTACCATTGTTTTGCATTAGCTAGCATTTTGGATTAGATTTTCTTTGGTCAAAGAGACAATGATGTAACTCCATTGGCTTATGAATAAAATTTCGAGATCTTCTCATGATGACTCAATTTTGATTCTGAGCATATTACTTTTGTGACTACGATGGCTGGGTCATCAATATTAATTCAAGGACATGGAATAGCCCAAGTTCCCCCTACCAAATGGCACCTTGATTACTGTCGCAAAAACTCTCTACACTCCTAGGGAAAATCGCACCTATGAATTGTCAAAGGATTCCATGCTAAAACGCATGTAGAGAACGAAAATGAGTTCCTTTCCAATACCTCTAATGATTGCAAACAAATGCGCATCTTAGAGAAGTTTATGTGTCTCTCTAGTGGACTCTATGTCACTATTCGAGCTATAAATCCAATAAAAGTTATGAGAGAAGATCTCTTGGATTTAGACACATATTGGCCTTGTCACGACAGGATAGGTCATCCTGGTCATGATATGATGATCCGTCTACAAAACACTTCACACGGACATCCATTCTCTCGAGCGAAATAAAGCATGAATCAAAGGTTGATTCCATGACTAAGTGTGACCGACGCTCCTACCTAGGGTACTGCCTCAGTCCACCATCAACCTAGGGCTGGTGTTGTCCCTACCCATCCATCATGGCTATGGCACCCCAGGTGATGCTGCAATCACCAACTTGCTTCAAATAGCGTTTCAGACGCTCAAGCTTAACCAAAATTCTCATTGGTTGCTTTTAAAGCCTCTCGCTCGTTTTACAAAGCCCGGTCCTTAGGGAAATAAGGACTGAGACTGTCCTATGCAAAAATATGAAAATACTCATTTTGTTCTTACATAGAATCCGTGGGGATTCTGTGGACTAGTTCAACCAACTTGCGGACGTTTAAATATCTCATGATGTTGGTTGACACACAAACACGCTAGTCACGTGTCGTGCCATTGTCCACTTGTAATGCTGCTTATGCAACACTCCTAGCACATATGATATGACAACGGGCTCACTCCCTGGATCATCCTATTTAGTCAATTGGATTTGACATTGCTAGAGAGTTTAAATCGAAGACTTTCGATGGTTATTGCATTGGGACTGATGTTGGACATCATATTCCCATGAACACACCCAAATGCTCTCGCGGAAATGACTATGATGGTAGTCCGGACATTGGTAATGCGCACCAATCTCCTTACATCCGCTTGGGGTGATGCAATATCACATGCAGCTATGCTCATTCGTCTACGACCTACCACCACCCAATTTACCTCTGCGTTACAGCTAGTGACTGGTTACAAGTATTGTACTTACGCATATTTGAATGTGCCACTTATGTGCCAATTGCATCACCACATCACTTTATGACAGTTCCTTACAGATGAATGGGCAACTACGTTGGATTTAAGACTCCAACAATCGTCCGCTACTTAATGCCCTTGCATGGCGATCTCCTTATCGCTAAATTTGCGGATGTCACTTTGATGAGACAGTCTTCCCGTCGTTAGGAGGAGATAAGAACACGAATGTTCAACAGGAACGACAGAAATTGTCCTAATCTGTCCCCACTATGTCTCATCTCGATCCCAGTTAAAGTGACGAGATCACACAAATAAGCTGCAAACAAGCCTGCAAGGAAGGACGTCCCTACGAGAGGACGTAGCGCCACCCTACACAGAGATAGGCATGGGTCCAACGTCAAAGAGAGTGGCACTCTGGCGTTATAGGCAATGGCCCTAGCTAGGATATGTGGGAGGCCCATGGGTTCGAAGGATACTTTGGCACATTCCAATCTTTGATCATCAAGACTCAAAATCCGTCTCATGAGAATCTTCCAGGTTATGGTTATCGTTGGGGGACGCCTCAACGTCATAACCTATTCCTGAGAATATAGAGCTCTATGAAAATTACACTAGTGTACATGTACTTACATAGGCATTTGCAAGCATAATTAGCTACAATGAACCACGTTCATACTACCGCCAGCGGTACCAACTCCCGCTAAAGGAGTGACCTACGGGAACACAGCCAAGCAGGCTACCGCATGAGCCCCGATTTACCCCCAGATCATTGCCAACGCACCGCCACGCTCCGCGCCAAGAGAACATCAGAAGCTCCAGAAGCTGGGGACTGAAGCACATCAGTCCCACATCAAAAACATGGAGAAGATCAACTCCCTCCTCACCTATAAAAGGTTCTCTCCTCTCTCCTCATTAATTACGCATTTACTACTTACCTACGATTACTTTGTCAACATAAATACATTGACTAACTTAGGCATCAGAGAAGAGAAGACTGCCCAACGCGGCCTCCCTCTGACACCCTTTATATTTTACTTGATTGGTAAACGGAAGTTCCGAATACTATCATCGAAGGGACTTCCACTAATGGTGATTCCCAAGGCAATGCCTCATCTTGATGACGACCACTACGTGGCGTTACAGTCAGGCCACGTCCCTCTTGGACACGGAGACACGTCAACAGTCTATGGGAGCCCTAATCAGGCATGTAGACCCCCCCCTCCCCCGCCACTCGGGTACCAAAGTTTGGGCTCGCTACCCAACACCCTCTGCTCAGTACAGCTCCCCTCAACAAACAATATACAGACCAAACGGAGGTCTATCTTAGCCGAGGAGTGGGGGACTCCCTAGGGGGCCTAGCAGGGGCCCACCCGAAAGGGTACAAAGAGTTTGCTCAGTAGGACCATGGTTGGCAACGCACTGACGCTAATTATGCTCTTGCAAGTCTAGCGGAAGTAACGCTTCGAACCGCTATGCAACTCCCCAACCAAGATTGCCCTCCTTGACTGGGGACTTGGGGGACTTGTACTTACGTAGGCATTTGCAAGCATAATTAGCTACAATGAACCACTTTCATACTACCGCCAGCGGTACCAACTCCCACCAAAGGAGTGACCTACGGGAACACAACCAAGTAGGCTACCGCCTGAGCCCCGGCTTACCCCTAGATCATCGCCAACGCGCTGCCACACACCGAGCCAAGACAGCATCAGAAGCTTCAGAAGCTGGGGACTGAAGCACATCAGTCCCACATAAAAAACATGGAGAAAATCAGCTCCCTCCTCACCTATAAAAGGTTCTCTTCTCTCTCCTCATCAATTACGCATTTACTACTTACCTACAGTTACTTTGTCAACATAAATACATTGACTACCTTAGGCATCGGAGAAGAGAAGACCGCCCAACGCGGTCTCCCTCTGACGCCCTTTGTATTTTACTTGACAGGTAAACGGAAGTTCCAAATATCACAAGTAGCGGTCCGCCCATCGGATCAGCGTTAACCGAAGTTCAGCTACCTCTAAACTTTTAGACATTAACAGTACATGAGACGTGGGATAGAAACTCCATCATAATGATGATGTAGTTGCGCATGCGCATGAGTTTGTTGAGTCTGATGACATCGAACCACGCTCTGTTGATGAATGAATGCCAACATAGAGAGATTTGGCCTAAATGGAAAGATGCAATCCAGGTTAAGATGGATTCTCTAACGAAGAGGAAGGTTTTTGAGTCAGTGATGCCAACACCTCCTAACATAAAACCTGTTCACTAATGGGTCTTCGTTAGAAAGCATGATGATAAAAAGAGATGGCAATCTTGCTTATGGCACAAGGCTTCTCACAAAACGCCCTGGAATCGACTACGATGAGACATATTCTCTCGTAATGGATGTCATTGCACTCCACTACCCTGTCAGTTTGGTAGTTTCCGAATAACTGATTATGCAGCTTACAAATGTGGTCACTACGTATCTCTATAGGGATCTAGATATGGAATATATATGAAGGTTCATGGTAAACTTCATTTACCCAAGTTAAGTGGCTCCAGACCACGGAGCGCGTTTGCAATAAGGTTGAAACACTCACTAAGATGACTACTTGATTGAGAAGGCATATGCCCACGGGTTTCCATAACAAGTTTCAGATTCTATCGCGGTTCTTGTTGGACATGATCTTCATTAGAAGCCCTTAAAGAGTAACGGAAACCGCTGAACACTTCAAATCCGAGTTGAGATGAAGGATTTTGGGAGAACACGATTATGCCTCGGTTTGGAACTTGAGCATTGTATTGATAGATGCTTAGGCATTTTGACAAGGTCAAACCTTCAAGCACCCCCATGATCGTTCTTAGTCTTGATCCTGAAAATGATCATCTTCGTCTGAAGGATGATGACGAAGATGTGCTAGATGCAGAAGTACCTTACTTAAGTACAATAGACGCATTATTGTATTTATCTCAATGCACAAGATTGGACATCTCATATGTTGTGAACTTGTTAGCTAGGTATAGCTGTATGCCAATGAGACACCATTGGATTGGTGGAAAAATATATCTTTCGGTACTTGAGATGTACGATTGATTTGGGCTTGATTCTATCCCTACAGAGAGATGATGGATTCAAACTCATCACACACTAGGAACTCCGCCAACACTTGCCTGCTTCCTCTATGCCCATCCCAAAACGACTTAAGTGTTTTGGAAGGTTTTGCTGATGTTGGGTATCTCTTTGACTCATACAAATGTCATTTCCAAACTGGTCAAGTGTTCACCATGGGAAAAGACCGTGATATGTTGGAGGTCTACAGAACAGACCTTAGTCACTATATCTTTGAACCATGCAGAGATTATTTCTCTTCACGAAATTATTCATGAATGTATATGGATTGGATCCATAGTTACGCATGTTCGAACAATTGTGATTTGAAGTATACCACAGATGAGCCTATGAGCATTTAGGATAATGCTGCTTGCTTTGAACAAATGAAGCAAAGGCTACATCAAAAGCGACAACATCAAGGATAATCAGCAACAACAGACTCTCCTCAAGATCAATTTGAATGAGATTCAATCTGAGGACAGTATGGCAGACTTGCTCACTAAGTCATTACCTAAATTTTACTTTCGAGAAACGTGTTGGTAGCATAGTTTGCGGAAGTTTTCCGAATTCCAATGACCGTAGTCATCAGGGGGAGATGCAGACCTCAGGGGGAGGTGTCTACATGTATGGTCTCGAAACGTAAAGGGTGTGTTGTGCTCTTTTTCCCCTTCGACCGTGGTTATTTTTGTCCCACTGAGTTTTTGTTACTCAGCAAGGTTTTTAGCGAGGCAACGAGAGAAGCACCTCGTTTGGGCGACACAAGGGGGAGTGTTCAAGTAAATTCCTATTTGTGTGTTTGGCCCAAACGCTAGGTTACTTGACCTAGTGGTAATAAGGGTTACATTAGAATGATCTGGATTCCTATTCAATGTATGTTTACTTTTCCTTGTATGATTCAGATTCCATGCATTGTAATCCTCTATATAAAGATGCCCTTATTATCAATGAGAATACACAGCAATTTACTCTCAATTCCGTTTCCCAAAAACAAAATAGAAAATATTTTTAATTTTTACTCCAAACATTGAAAAGTGAAAAGAACAATTTGATATTTTCACATTTTCCTTCTCCTAATTTAGAAAAATATGGGGAATATTTTTCGCACTACACTATCATACACATTTTAAAATTTGACAATAAAATCTTGTTTTCTCTTTTTCTTTGTTTCTCTGATTGTTTTTTTGATACTTTGTTGAAATTAATTTTTTTTGCAATTTTATTTTTATTTTCTAAAAAAAGAGTATCAATTAGTATTTCATTTATGAAAAAAAAGAATAAACGAAACACTGGCGGATCAATTTAGGATTTTGTTTTGGCGTCCATAACATTACTTAAAGCTCAAATATTCAAAAGCCCCAGTGTTTTGAAAATGAGTTTTCAGCCCCACACACTTCAAAGAAAATTGAAGCACAAGTATATGGAGCACAAGCTTAGATAAGTTTCAGGGGTTAAGCTAGCCAAGATTTGAAATCCCAAAAAGGTGGTTCACCTAGCATTATTTAAAGGGTTTTTGTCCATTTACCCCATTTCTAGGGATTTTTTTCCCACTTACCCCATTAAGTTTTTTTAATTCTCTCTTACCCAATACACTCTAAGGAGAGAAGCTTCCCTAATACCCCATTAAGATATATATTTTTTTTTTAATACCATTTTACCCCTCACCCCTTTGTTACTTAGAGAGAGAGATAGAGAAAATGGAAGAGAGAGAACCATAGGAGACTTCCCCGGAGCCTGTCACCGGCCTCCGGAATCCGATCACCGGCCGCCGGAATCCGGTCACTGGCTGCCACCCACAGGAATTTGCTAAAAATCTCACCGGAAAGTTTTTTCTATTGCCCCTAATAGAAGGGCAATAGACGTCTATTGCCCCCCAATAGACGTCTACTGCCCCAATAGTCTATTGCCCCCTAATAGACATCTATTGGCCCCCAATAGACGACTATCAGTCATGTATTGCCCCCTAATAGAAGTATATTGCCCCCCAGTAGACGTCTATCAGCCATGTATTGCCCCTCAATAGACGTGACGTCTATTGTTCCCCAATACACCTGTATTGCCCCCCAATAGACGTCTATTGCCCCCCAATACAACTTTCGGTCGCCGGAATGAGAATTAATTTTTCTAAATTAAACAAATAAAACTTCCATTAAAGAAAAAAAAATGAAGAGATTACATCAATTCAAAAGGTCTATTGCCCTCCAATAGACGTTTACTGCCCCCCAATAGACCTTTTACGAGCCTCTATTGCCCCAATAGAACTTTTTTTTTCGTTTCATTTTGGGCATTTGACCCATTTTACTGCAAAAAAGTGCTATGGCTCCATCTTCCATAGTATTCCCAGAAAGCCAGCCACATATCCATCTTCCTTGCTTTTCAACTTATTATAAACAACAATATCAATACAGCAAGAAAAACACCAAGTTGTTGTTATTTGTATAAGCAACAATTGCTTGATAGACCTGCATTGAGACATAGATTCACATATGTAGACAATATCCAACAAAATTTATAAAACAAGTTTCGTAAATAACTAAAGGAGGATAATTCATGCAATTATGCAGTTCTGATGCATAACCATCTGCAATTTTCAAAATACGAAGCAAAATTCCATTCTTGACTGCATCAATAGTACACAACGGAATCAATTTTAGTGTGCAATCACAAACAAACTTCTCTGACCACAAAACACGGAGCAATATTGCTTCATTTGCCCATAATCGCAACGAATCCCAATTTTGGTCGAGCTCGAGCGCCAAATCTCACCGGAGATGAGCCAAACTTGCTGCTAAGCTAGCTAGGTGGACTATCAGAAATAGCAAACGATGTTCGAAGCATCAAGTTCGAAATCAAATCAGAACCCTACAACCCCAAAATCAGAGTCGCCGGAGACCAAAACGGAACGGGCCGTCACCTGAGACTGCTCGATGCACTGCTGGAACAGATCCATGATGAAATTGACCTGGTTCTCGCGGTCCGACGACAAGTCATCAGTGTTGGAAATGGAATTGGGCTCCGAAACGACATCGTCACGGTTCTGCTCGGCGTGGATTGTGGAATGGTATTGGGAAAAGATGTCGTCTTCGCCGTCAAAGTCTTCGTCGTCTTCTTCGTGGACGGTGACGAACTGGGCCGGCGGGAAATCAGGATCGGAGGAGATGTAGAGGTCGAAG
>LYNE01001429.1:43664-61912 GCA_001662545.1 Rosa x damascena | reverse complement strand
CGCCTTTGCATATATAGCCTTGAGAAGTGCCATTGACATTTTGTTCGAAGTGCCATTTCATGTATATGTTGGAACTTGTGGTCCCACATGGAAGAAAATTTTGAGGGTTATGGCATTTATAAGACCACATCATTCCAAACAAGTAAATGGATGATAAAGTCTAGAAGTGGGCTTTGGTGGCTTTTTCCTATTGGGATTCCCGAAGGAATAACATATATATAAAAGTCAAAGATGGGCCTTGGGCCTCGGGGCTCCTGGGCTCTCTTGACTAAATCTGATTTTATTTTTGGATTTTTTATTCAATTATTCAGATAAAATCAAACAGTTGCAATCGGATGAAATCAAACAATGATGAAACTGTCGACGCAACTGTTCGATTGGCTTCTATATATGGACGACTCAAGGTCGTCATTCATCATCGAAAACTCCTCTTCTTCCTTCTAAATCGTTTATGAGAGAAGCATAAAGTAAAATTCGTCAGGGTCAAGTTCTTGTGCAAGAACTTGACCAGATAGTTGTATCCTCTAGATAGACATTCTAAAACTACAACACAAGTGGGGGCAAATTTCTGTCTTAGGTCACTGCATTGCAGGCCTCTATCTGATCAAGTTAGTAAATTTGATTTATGTTCGAAACTAGTTGATTTAAATTTCGTTTATTTGTTGTTATATATTTGTTTATATATATTCGTATTATGTACCGTTTGTACATGCATATGCTGATTGGTTATAACAGTATAGCCTTAAGAATGCCATTGACAACATGCACTGCAGTCACTGACATTTTGTTCGAGGTAATCCTGTTTGAGCCCAAAAGTAATTTTGGCAAGATCCTTTAGTGGATTCAGCATAGCGGGCCGATACATGCGGCCCAAAAATAAGCCTACTTTGGTGTGGGTTGTAACTTCGCCTATTCCGTAATCCATAAGGGAAAGGGAAATCTTATGGGAATCAAGTAGCAGAGATTGAATAGGAAACTCATTTAATAATCCTTCTAAGGCAAGGAGCAGTCGAAACCCTAAGTGTATAAATACAGGGTTAAGCGGCAAAGTAAAGGACCTCTCTACAATGAATCAATCCCAGCGATTACAAAGCCTCCCCGGAGCAAACCTTCAACCTCGTTGAAACCCGGAGACCGTACTTCCAGTCCTAGTCTCCCCGCGAGCCGACTGCCAGTGCTACTGCCACCGATATTACCAGCGAAGCAAGGGTAACGCCCTCGCAACCCAGCGAAGCTAGAGTCACGCTTTAGCAAACCCTGTGCTTTCTCACAACTTCCCGGTGATTGCTCTGCTTAGTCTACAACACTAAGTATCGATACAGTGAACGCGAATAGACCACAACCAAAGCCCTTACCCGCGTAAGGCAAAGAAGTCCTTTTCCGAAAGGCAAGAAAAGAACCCCGTGGCGAGGTTGGTGCTCTCCTCGTCTACAACGTTTGAAGAAGAAGTCAGGTCAAGGGACTACCCCGACGACTGCACCCCGCGGTGCTGGCACGCCTGCGCAATCACATGCTCAAAAGAGACAGTTTGCACCCCCACCGGATTTACGTGTCAAACATTTTGGCACGCCCAGTGGGACCACGCAATAGTGTCTTTTCGTGAACGTAACCATTGAGAAGTCTAGCGAAAACCCTTACTAAAAGGTTTACGCTAACTGCTCAAAGCATAAGACCTCCAGTTACAAACCGCATTCTCGCGCGGACTGTCGTGGTCTTTCAGAAGAACAAGTGACTCAGCAATTCTCTCGTCATTCCCAATCACCTAACATGTCGACCGAACGGGAAGAGAATCACCCGACCATTACTGAGGGTCAGAGGGTCAATACCAGTCAGGCTAGCGAGCCTGTTATCCCCACCACTGTCATCACCACAGTGGAGAGCGGAGAAAGAGAGGCTTTCATTGCAAAGCCTATTCCAGATGGAGCGACCTCTGAGGTCAGGTTTGCTATCATCATGGAGAACATTGAAAATCATCGCAAGAAAATAGCCGCTGATTTCGAAAGAGAGACCGCAAAGACAGATTAGCTCATACGTGAATTGGACCAGCGCATTACCCGACATGTAGAGGATACTAAACAATAGATCGCACAATCAGAGAATGCAGTCAGGGCTCATGCCGCCAGTATCGCTAGCGAGCAGAATCAGTGCCAGAGAGAAATCATGGAGGCTATCACGAACCAAACTAAGTAGACTGCATCAGACATGGCGGGCCTTCGCAAAGACGGCGCTCCTCGCAACTGAAGTGGCCATGCAAAGAGCAGAATTGAACCAAGCGAGAGAAGTGTTGAACAAGGCTTTAGGGGATCCTAACGCTATCCTTGGTTCTCTTGGCCAGCCATCTGGTTCGGACAAATACGTGCTGCCAAATCAGCGAGAGAAGACCAGCAGCAATACCGCTGCTCCCTCAGCCACTGTTGCCTCCACACCAACGAAAAGCAAAGAGCAAGCTTTGGTTATTGGCGGTAGCAAGGAAAAGACTACTCCGCCATGCGGACAGGCCACCAGACAGAAGCATCAGGCCTCGAAAGTGGTGGGAACTGCGTCCAACTCGGCTACATTCGTTCAGTATAACAGCGATGGGGCGGAAAATGTGTATCTGGAGCTGCCGGGAAGTTACTACGGGATTGACCATACCGGCAACCCGATTAAAATAACAGCCTTGTCAAAGGAGATGCCTATGCCAGCAGTTACTCTTCAGCAACAAGCTACAACCCGCGTTGTACATGTAGGAGAGGGGCCGACAATTGTGAACCAAGCAATACCTTTGCAGGCTAATCGCCAGAATGTGGCGACACCTCCTCCCCCTCCGGGCCCAGAATATGTAAGACGTGAAGAGGTAGAGGAGATGATCAGATGGGGTTTATGAGGGACCTTTCCCGCCGCATATCATGCTCACACCTTTTCCCAGGGGCTATAAGAATATCATATTTTCTACTTTTTCAGGGGAAGACACCAAGGATGCGGCAACCCACCTGGCCAGGTTTAGGGTACAATGCGGCCAGTACCAGAAAGATGATATCCTTAAATGCAGAATCTTTGGTACTTCTCTTTCAGGAGCTGCCTTCAGATGGTTTTCCAAGCTTCGACCAGGAACAGTGGAGGATTGGCCTGCAATGGAACTGCTTTTCCAAGAGACTTTCGGAACTATCGAGCCTGAGGTAGACTTGGCTTCTCTTACCCAGATGGCCCAACAGCCTACAGAGTCAGCGGTGGCCTACCTTCAGCGCTTTCAAATCCAGAAAGCCAAGCTGAACGTCATCCTGCCTGAGAAAGAGATAGTCAAGTTGGCGGTCAAGGGTTTGGAACCACGTCAACGAAAGAAGCAGCATGGCAGCATGATTCAGTCGATGGGAGAACTTATCATAGAGGTTGGCAGCTTCGAGCATCTCCTCAGAGAAACAGATGCAAGGAAGAATGCATCCAGGGGGACATACGTACCGGGAAAACATCGCACCGTAGCAGCCCTGAGCTACCAGCCGGCTACCTATGATCCTTACTACCATCATAACAATGAAGAGGTGGTCCAGGATGACGAGGAGGAGGAGGAGAATGATATCGCTGCCTACGAGTTAACTGGGAAAAAGAATCCAGCCTTGAAGCAACTGAAAATTTCCAAGGAACCTGTCAAACTCAAATCGGTGGCCTTCACCAAACCCGAGTTCGCGACATATACATACAATGCCAACAAGGCGCATGAGATTCTCCACGAAATGATCGCCGCGAAGATGGTGAAGACTGATTTCGGACCTTTTCCTCGACCAGAACAGCTGAAAGGGAAGAAGTACTGCAAGTTTCATAATCTGTGGAATCATAACACCGCAGACGTACTGTGTGAAACTCAAGGACCAGATTTAGGTATGGCTTAATAATGGCAGTTTGCAGGTAGAAGCTCCAGCCATGGCGGCATCGCTAGTAGACCTAGACCCCTTTCCTGATACTGGGATCAATATGGTCGAGTTAAACTGGACCAAGCAGAGTCAGAGGAAACCGGCCTTGGATTCAAGGACAGGAGAGCAAGATGGAAAGCCAGCCGTGGACGAGATACCTGAAAAGGGGAAAGCTAAACTAATGGAGCAAGCCTCGCATGTGGTGCTATGCTCGCGATGCAAAGAGGAATGCGGCATCCAAGTGTCGCATGAAGAGGTCGAGTAAACATTTCGCTTTGGCTCGCTGCCACCCATCAAATGGGCTTCGTCATCTGGGAACTATCAACCTTCTAGCCCACGAGAAAAGGAGAGGATGGAGGTACCGCCATCTCCGAAGGACTCTAATCTGTTCAAGAAGCTGAGGGCCGCCGCGATTGATCAGAAACAAGAAGAGAAGGCTGCGAACAAGCGCAAAGACGTGCTGACCAAACCTTACATACCACCTATGCCAGCAACCACCATCAAGGAAGGTAAATGGTACACCAGGGAAAAGGGAAAGGCGGTGGAAATAAGTACTTCGAGGAAGAGAAAACTGCAGCGCAGGTTTGGGGTAACCAAGCGAGTGCTAGAGGCCCTTGACCAGGGCTTGATTAAGCCTTCCCAACTCGTCAAGTCACCTGAGCAATATCTAAAAGAGATAGAGGCGCTAGCCGCTAAGCCGTTGAGGACCCCCCGCAGCCTTAGCAAATAGGCGAGTTCACTAACAGGGGCATCTAAGCCCAGTGTTTTTTGAAGGATTACTGAGGAGAGAACACCTCCGCTAGCTCGGAAAGAAAGCTCGCCGAGTCGGCGACCACATGTCAGGCGTATGTTATTTCGCGTAGAACCGGAAGCCAAATCTTCGGTCGTTGAGAGACTGGGGGGCAAGGACAAGACAGCCGACACCTTACAGTGGCGACCAAAATAGATCCAGAGTGTAGTCGTCGCTATACCAAATGAGTGCCTGACAGGGGGATCGAAACCGGAAACCCCTAAGCAGGCTTCCGAGGTACCGGAACACGAGCAGTGCGAGGTAAAAGGCCTTATAGAAGAATCGCTGGTTGATCGTTTAGCTAAACAGTTCAGTGCCGATATTCCTGTCGATGAACCCGAGCTAAACTTGGAAGATGACTTGGAGGAGACTGATATGACTGATACATCTTGCAACATGGTTTACGTGCTCCCCGCGAGATATGCACTACCGGTCGCTGCTCAGGAGTGCGGAGAAGTCCAGGAAGGGAATGTGCAGCCTTTGCAGATCACATTGGCAGCCACGACACCTGTAAGAGAAGCCGTCCTTCATGAGCCAGAGGATGCCCAGAACAAAGGATCCTTCATGAACTTCTCCAAGCCGACGCCAGCTATGGTCCAACACATGAGACCGCTATATATCACAGCAGAGGTTGGCGGTACCAAAGTCAGCAAGATCATGATTGATATCGGAGCTGCCGCTAATGTCGTCACTACTAGGACCATGCACTTGCTCGGGATCAAGAGGGAGAAAATCCAGTCTACATCCCTCACACTCAAAAATTTTGCGGGAACTGTAACAAAGACCTTAGGATTGCTTTTCTTACGCATTAAGGTTGGCCCAGCAGAAGGGGTATACGCTTTCTTTGTAACCGACTGTTATGCAGCCTACAGTGCTATTTTGGGCAGAGACCTGATCCACAGGAGTTACTGCGTACCATCAACTCTTTATCAGGAGCTGGTTATGTGGAACAGGGAGACCGACACAGCTGAGGTGATCAAAGCGGATCCTCGTCCATTCCCAGTCTCCGCGAACTATGTAGATGCCAGGTACTATTTGGAACCTATCACTCTATTGCAGGTCAGTGGCATCGATGATAAAGGCCGCCCCACAGGGGTGACGGCCTCTGAATTGGCACAGTGGGGGCTTACGCTCACAAAAGAAGGCCTAGAGAGGCCTGGCCACGCCGTGCCCAAACCTCTAAATGATTAATGGATTACGACTTCCCAGAGGAAGGAATAGAGGCCTTCCACTCGCTATGCGAACGACTGTCATCATACTTAGTGGAAAAAGAGGCCTACAAACGAGTCGCGACCTTAGAGATCTTCAGTGAAGAGCTTGCTGATCAGGAGCAAGAAGATGGGGAAGATATCCAGCTTGCGCCAGCAGCGTTAGATGATACACCTCCTAAGGTAAGAGATCCTACCAAAAAGGTCAATCTGGGGACAGCAGATGAGCCTATGGAAGTGACTATCAGTGCTTACTTAGAGTCTAGCGAGAAACAGAGGCTCACTGACTTATTGTTGGAGTTCAAAGACTACTTCGCAGAGAAGTATGAAGACATGCCCGGCCTGTCACCGGACTTGGTTTGCCATAAACTACCAACACTTCTTGACAAGAGGCCCGTGAAACAAGAACCACGAAGAATGAACTCAGAAACCCAAGTCCTCGTCAAGGAGGAGGTTGAAAAGATGCATAAATCGGGCATTATTAAGGTGGCCAAATACAATCAGTGGCTGTCTAATATAGTGCCTGTGCACAAGAAGAATGGTAAGATAAGGGTCTGCGTTGATTACAGAGACCTCAATCTTGCTACACCCAAAGATGTCTACCCTATGCCGGTCGCGGACATGTTAGTAGACACTGTAGCTGGACATGAATTGTTGTCCTTCATGGATGGCACCGCAGGATATCACCAAATCCAGGTCGCTGAAGAAGACAGACATAAAACCGCGTTCCGGTGTCCCAGGTTCGCGGGAGTTTTTGAATATGTGGTCATGCCATTTGGACTGAAAAATGCTGGGGCGACATATCAGAGAGCCATGAATTTAATCTTCCATGATATCCTAGGGAAGATCTTAGAGGTTTACATCGACGACGTAGTTGTGAAATCTCAGAAGAAGGGTGACCACATCGTAGATCTTAGAAAAGTATTTGAGCGCATGCGCCAACACAAGCTCAAGATGAATCCCGCTAAATGTGTTTTTGGGGTTCAAGCAGGAGATTTTCTGGGATTCATTGTTCATCAGCGAGGAATTAAGGTTCCTGAAGATAAGGCAAGCGCAGTCATCAACGCATCTCCCCCGCGAACGAAGAAAGAATTGCAGCGTTTGTTGGGTAAGATCAATTTTCTGAGATGCTTCATCTCTAACTGTGCAAGTAAGATCCAGCCCTTCTCGCCATTGCTGAGACTACAGGGGCAGAATGAGTTTGTATGGGAGCCTAAGCATCAAGGGGCTTTCGACAGAATTAAGAACTACCTGGCGAGCCCGCCAGTGCTGGTTCCTCCCAGGGCCGGATTTCCATTGAAGTTATATATTTCAGCGACCGAAAATTCCATTGGCAGTTTACTTGCTCAGGATGATGAGGGAGGTATTGAGCACGCTATTTTCTACCTCAGCCTGACACTGACGGATTGCGAGACAAGGTACACTCCTATGGAAAAGCTGTGTCTTACATTATACTTCTCAGCGTGCAAGTTGCGGCACTACATGTTATCCTTTACTACCTGCATCATCGCTCAAACCGACCTGGTCAAGTACATGTTGTCATGGCCTATTTTGAGAGGCCGAATTGGCAAATGGATACTAGCCCTTTCTGAATTCTCCCTGCAATATGTACCTCAAAAAGCTGTAAAGGGACAGGCCATCGCGGACTTTCTGGCACACCATCCTATGTTGGAGATACCCGCGATGAAGGAGTTAGAAATAGCGTCCGCCACTACGACTCGGCCAGATCTGGCGTGCATTCCAGAATACACAATGTGGTACCAAGCCACAGTCTCCTTGCAGCCTTGGGTATTATTCTTTGATGGCTCAAGAACCGAAACATTAGCAGGGGCAGGGATTGTTCTAGAAAATCTAGTGGGCAATCGTTTCTCTTATTCTTTCCAACTGGAGTTTAAATGTACGAACAACCAAGTAGAGTACGAAGCCCTTATTATCGGACTGGAAGTCTTATTGGAACTAGGAGTGAGGAACGTTCAGATCCGCGGTGACTCTCAGCTTGTGATAAATCAGCTTCAAGAAAAATACAGATGTGTCAGCTGGTTGCTCGTACCATATTTGAATCGCGCCATTGAGCTTCTGGATCAATTTGACGACGCCGATCTGGAGTACATCCCTCGCGAGCGCAATTTTGCGGCCAATGAACTCGCTCAACTGGCCACAGGCATTACATTGAAGTATGGGGTTCGTGAGCGTATTTTGAAAGTCGAGTGTCGCACACTACCTTCATGGCTCACACGGCCTGATCCACCTGACGATCCAGTGGTCGTGGTGCTAGAACCTATTGATGTTGATTGGCGCATCCCGTTGTTCAATTACCTCAAGCGACCAGACTCCACAGCCGACAGGAAGATTTGCTTTCTCGCTTTAAATTACTTCCTCAAGGGTGATGAGCTACGACGACATGGGGAAGATGGCATAGACTTCCGGTGTGTATATGGCCGAGAAGCAAAACGATTAATGCGTGAAGCACACACATGGATATGTGGAGCTCATCAAGCAGGACCTAAGATGCGATGGCTTATTAGGCGACATGGTTATTACTGGCCCAACATTTTAAAGGATTGAATTGCATTCGCCAAAGGATGTGAAGACTGTCAGGCACATGGTCCAGTCCAGCATGTCCCTAACATCCCCATGCAACCTATAATTAAGCCTTGGCCTGCGCGAGGCTGGGCATTGGACTTGATTGGGATGATCCACCCCCATTCTTCTCTCCAACATAAGTTCATCATCATGGCTACTGACTTCTTCACCAAGTGGGTCGAAGCCGAACCTTTGAAGGAGGCCTCTGGTGCCACCATCCGCCAGTTTATCTTTCGTAACATTATTTGCAGGTTTGGTATACCCGAGGTGCTGGTTTCGGACCGGGGGGCAGCATTCACAGGAGGTCCTATCGAGCAACTCGTTAACGATTTCGGCATCCAGTTCATCCATAGCACTCCATATTATGCTCAGTCTAACAGTCAAGCGGAAGCTAGCAATAAGATTATTATTACCCTGTTGAAGAAGATGTTGGTGGAAAACCCTCGACAGTGGCATGATACTCTGTATGAGACACTCTGGGCTTATCGAACTTCCAAGAGGAATCCCACCGCTACGACCCCTTATGCACTTATGTTCGGCCACGACGCTGTTTTACCCCTAGAGATCAACGTTCATTCCTTACGCGTCCAAGAGCAGCATCACTTGATCGGTGGAGATTATGTCCAGGCAATGTGGCAAGAACATGAAGATTTGAGTGAGCAGCGCTTAGCGGCTTTGGATAATTTGGTGATGGAGAAACAACGTATCTCCCGCGCCTATGATAAAAGGACACGCGGTCGTAGTTACAAAGAAGGAAACCTAGTTTGGAAAGCTGTTTTACCCTTTGGCGAGAAATTAACCGGCCGCGGTAAGTGGACTCCGCGATGGGAAGGACCCTTTGTTGTTCCCCGCATCCTGGAACGAGGGGCTTTTCATCTCAAAGACGTGGATGGTGACATCCATCGCAACCCCATCAACGGGCGTTTTTTGAAGAAATACTACCCTAGCATTTGGGAGTTTGAGGATCCACTTGATTAACCTTCTGACCAGCCAGGGGGGCAACCATAATGTTCATCGGTTCGCATCAACTCTAAGTATTTATTTAGGCCTTTTTCTTGTGGCCTTTGTCTCATGTATTTGCTTCACCGATGAACATTGGGGGGCAACTCTCTATAACATTCAGGCCTTAGTTGAGGCTATGTTTACGTGATGGCCTATACATGAGGCTTTAATGTATTATTAAGGTTTTAAGTCTATATTCATACTTGTTTGTCCTTGACAATTGTGTTAAGAATGTACGTGTTTGGCCTATACATGAGGCTTTATTATTCAGGACAACAATTTTTGGCAATTTTTTGTAATTTTTGCATTGTGCTCAAAGAAACATTCATTCATAAAGTGGCTTTGCGGCCAAAGGCAGTACAAAAATCAAAATCAACATGGTTACATTCGCAACTATAAGGCCAAATGTGGCTTTGGAAATCATAAGCAATTACAGATCTTCTAAGAGTTTCTGGATCAGGTTGTGGCAAGGAGGATCTGGGCAGTACCGCTGGTGCTCTTCCTCTCTTCACCCAGATCCTCCACCGATCTGAGTCGCAGCTGCTATCGTCTATACCAGAGGAAGAGGGAAGGGAATAATCCATCATACTCCTTCCAGGTGGTTATCCTCCGGGATGGAGATGGTCTCTAGAGCGAGCGCGACTCACAACCACATCTACCTCCAAGGGACAAACAGAAGCCTCATAGTCAGGCCCCGGAGGTAGATCGCGGAAGAAGGACAGTCGGCCTCAAAGTGGCCTTCCGGCTCTCTCCCTCCTGCTCCGCGCGGACAATCGGAGGAGATGGAACCCTCAGAATCTGGTTCTGCCGCGTTAGGAGAGTGGCATGTTCTTCGGTTTAACTGAGACTGGCGAGTTCATCGGGATTCTCAGAAACCAAAGACATGCCACCGGACCTGAGATTAGGCCATGAGGCCTACCCAGGTTTTGAGATTAAGCCATGAAGCCTATGAATTTTGCGGCTTAGGATGAGATCACGGGGAGAAGATTTTAGAAACTGAAGGAAGAGTAGCAAGGCTTGTGAGGTTATCTCTGGAAAAGACATGGTTGCTTGACCATGTGATTTCCCTAAGTGCGGGTATTTATAGTTCCAGCTGCAGTAATCTCAACTGCGTGAGGGGCAGTTGAAGTACTTTCAACCCCATCAATGAGAGTATCAATGGAATTGAATGCTAAAATCTCGGAAATGAAGGAAGTTGAAAATGCGTGAGAGGCGGGAAGGTCTTCAAGGAGGTAACCGCCCAATTTGGGATTATCAGTTCGACAGTTTCAATGTCAATAAAAACTACAGGAATTTGAAGTAATATTTGGGCCAAACAAAGTGGGCTGAATATTTAACTTAATAATAATAATATTGTTCGTACAAAAAGGGGGCCTAATTCAAGAGGCTTAAAGTTTTCGGCCCGCATGGGTCAGTCGCAGTAGATGTTCATCCAAGCGAAAACTGGCTTCTGCAGCAGCTCGCTCCGCTTGTCGGGCCTCTTCACGAGCTTAAGCGAGGTTTTGAGACAATGCTTCAAAGGTTGCTAGGGGCTGCTCTAACAGGGGCTCCTCATGCTCAAGCCGGGCCGTCACCGCGATCAATTGGGCTTGAAGTTCCTGGATTTGAGTCCGAAGATGATTTTGCATGATCCGCAAGTCTCTAACGAGGATAGCCCTATCTCTCAAAAGGTCGCGAGAAACATCCGTTTGTTGTGCGAGGCCCCGATAGTGGGCATGAGCCTGCCTGGCTTGCGCAGTCGCGGCCGTTCTTTCATTAATCCGTTCAGGAAGGTTTTGTAGCAGCTCGTCTATCTCAATGAACTCAACCTCAGTAATAGTTTGCTAGCGGCAAAGGACCCTCAAATACTCCAAAGCTCTTGTGGGTGCGTCGGGCAGTAGAATCTCGGGGCTCAGAAGGCATTGGAGCCCATCTCTAGCCTCATCTATAACTCCGGGAGGAGCCACTTCAAGTACTCGGGCAAGCCGTTCCAGTCTGGAAGGAGGCTCAGGCGGTGGATCTGGAACAGCAGCAGCGACATGGGCCTCATGAGGCTCTATAACAGGGACCGCTTCTAGCTCTGGTTCAACATTCACCCCTTCTCCCGCTCCAGGAGCATGGGGGGTAGGCTCCTGGATCGCCACGTCTTCACCAGCTAGGCCGGCAGGATCGGCGCTGAATTCTTCAGCAGCGACGGCTGCCTCCTCGACAGGACCGAGATGCTGTGGTTAAAGAAGAATTATTAGGGGGCACAGAAAATAAAATAAGGATCAAAGCATTGTGCTCGTAAAGAGAGTGTACCTCTGCGGCCGGAGGCTCGTGCAGGATTGCTATCGGTGCAGGCTCTTGAGCTGCTTCATCGGAAATTGGATCAAGCATTATTTCTGCTAGGGGTTGTGCGGCGATCGGTGCCTCAGGTGGTGCGTCTGAAGGGGCCGTTCCTTCTTCCAATTCAGGTGAGCTGTCGTCTATGACATGCACCGGAATTGAGGCCAATTGCGCATCTCTCGCAGTGCTGGCAGGAGGTGGAAGATTACCAGAATCCATAGGCGGCGCTTGGGCCTGCGAGGCAGATGTCCCTTCACCAGCGGCCGAAGAGCCTTCCCCAGCTTGTCCAGAGGACCGGCGATGAACCTGCGAGCAGAGACAGTTATAGGAATTGGACTAAAGGGCGAGTAAATTCTAATGTGGGTTTCCCGTCTCTTACCAGTCGATCAGCGATTGGTTCATCCTCTTCCCATGGGTCAGTGCGAGGGTCCAAGCGACTGCGCTTACTAGCCAAAGCAGCAGTAACCTGCCAAAATCAAAGGATCAGACTCAGCTCGCGGAGAAAGCATAATCCTAAGAACAAAGGGTTCTTACTGTTTGCAGATTATCATCATCAGAGGAAGAATTTTCAACTTCGGGCTCCGCGATCACCGTCTTCTGCTTTCCAGACTGGCCAGCGGCTGGGGAAGCACGGATTGCACGATTGGCAGAAAGTGGCACATTTCCCTGATACAGCAAAGAGTGAGTGAAATGAAAGTAGTGAAGGAAGATACAGAAGGTAGAACTAAGATACTTACCTCTGAAAGGGGCTCGCGGATGACGATACCAGCCTGAGGCTGACGAGGGGCTCGCGCCGGTTGTGTCGCTGGAGGAGGCTGGGATCGTGCAACATCCTCAAAGAAGCGAGCAAGCATTTCAATATCAACAGGATAGGGGTTTTTCAGTTCTCCAAAGATGGCTGCAAAGAGTTCGTCATCCCGCTGAGTCCAACAGTTGACGGAGACCTCTTCCCACCATTCTTCGTATCCTTCCTCAGTCCCGTCCACGGCATTGATAACATGAGCCCAATCAGGAAGATCAACCAGCACGAGCATACTTTGTGCCGGCACAGGCCCAGTAGGGGGCTCGAATCTATGCCAAGAAGTGTTGTAGTTCCAGGCGTCGTACAGAGGAAATGGCACCAATTGGACGAGGCCAAATTGGCGAGCGAAGTGGTTAGGAGCGTAAAGCTCATAACTAAGGTCTTCAGCAGTGATCCTGATATCTGAGCAGGAGATCGCGCGGTGAAAAGCTAAGCGTGCGCGATCACTGTAGCGAGGAGCGCGGGGAAGGAAGCCGTTTTCAAGTAAAGGTGGGAATCTTCTACCCAATATTATATCGCAATATGGCATCTCATCCAGAAGGTACAGATAGGTAAAACATTCGGAGTAAGGAGGGGATGAGTACCTTTCCTCGCGGCTGAACCATTGGCCCAAGAGTTGGTCGGCCGGCGGAAGCAGCGGGATATCATCGCGGCGGAAGAATGGAAAGTAAGTTTGGATCCAGAAGTCCAAGATCCAAAAGGGGCCAGACATGCTAGTCTCAAAGGGGTGCATAGTGGCCTGATACAAAGTACGATAAAGGGCTCCTAGCACCGGCTGCCCGAGCCCGACATTGCGGCCATTGTAGAGGGCCGTCGCCAGAAGAGTCCAAGTACCAGTGGGCTTGCAGGAGGAAGTGCAGAAGATAAATTTACAGAGCCAGTACTCTAAGAAAGAGATTTCGCCGGTCGCATTGTGCTCCCGGCTGTAATACGCCAACCATCGTGGGTAGGAGCCACTGTGAGCGCTGCGACCGTGTTGGGCCATGGTCGAGGTGAAATTGACAGAATCGAATTGACCATGCAAATAAGGTTCGCCATCGATGGGCAAGCCGGTGATGGCGAGAATATCCAGCAGGGTAATACTCATTTGACCGAATCTAAAGTCAAAAGTGTTGGTGGTGGTATTCCAGAAACAAAGAACGGCAGCGAGCGGCGAACGATTGCCGCAGCGTGGAAGATGGAAACATAGATCGATAGTGTGTGTGATACCTGCTGCGTTCCAGCGAGCCAGATCTCGCGCTCGTGTTTCGTGATACCAAGAAAGTTCTGCTGGGCTGATGGAGGACGGCCAATGCCCTATTTTGGCTTGATGGTTCTGGGCACCCCAGCTACTGAAATCTCCAGGAGTCCTTCGGAGGACTGGAATGGGCCGATGGACGGGTAGGCCGTAGAAAGCGATAGCGTCGGCCGGAATAACATCTTGTGGCGCTGGCCCCAGTCCGGTGTGGTGGTAGGAGAATCGAAGGAGCAAGGGCCGATGGATAGATGTGTGGAGATGAATGCGGGTACCGATGTTGGTTCCCCAAGTATGGGCAACTTTTTCGTGAAATTCTTCCTCTTGATCGATGACTATTTTCTTCGGGGGAGCCATTTCTGGGTTTCTGCGAAGGAGATATTGGAAGAAATGGGTTTTTCTGGGATTGAAAGGGTTTCTGATGTGACGGGTCTTAGGCGGCCGTGGGTTTAAATAAGGAATTTTGTGAGGGAAACGATACGACAGAAAGGCATTTTGCAAGCGAAAGGACGCGACCTTCATTGATGACATCGTTTCAAGCAATCGGCGCGTCATTTTAGTCCCTTTCAATCAATTACATCTTCGCGGGCCTGATTTCGGGGCCTGGGGGGCAATGTTTGAGCCCAAAAGTAATTTTGGCAAGATCCTTTAGTGGATTCAGCATAGCGGGCCGATACCTGCGGCCTAAAAATAAGCCTACTTTAGTGTGGGTTGTAACTTCTCCTATTCCGTAATCCATAAGGGAAAGGGAAATCTTATGGGAATCAAGTAGCACTGTAGCAGAGATTGAATAGGAAACTTCATTTAATAATCCTTCTAAGACAAGGAGCAGTCGAAACCCTAAGTGTATAAATACAGGGTTAAGCGGCAAAGTAAAGGACCTCTCTACAATGAATCAATCCCAGCGATTACAAAGCCTCCCCGGAGCAAACCTTCAACCTCGTTGAAACCCGGCGACCGTACTTCCAGTCCTAGTCTCCCCGCGAGCCGACTGCCAGTGCTACTGCCACCGATACTACCAGCGAAGCAAGGGTAACGCCCTCGCAACCCAGCAAAGCTAGAGTCACGCTTTAGCAAACCCTGTGCTTTCTCACAACTTCCCGGTGATTGCTCTGCTTAGTCTACAACACTAAGTATCGATACGGTGAACGCGAAGAGACCACAACCAAAGCCCTTACCCGCGTAAGGCAAGGAAGTCCTTTTCCGAAAGGCAAGAAAAGAACCTCGTGGCGAGGTTGGTGCTCTCCTCGTCCACAACGTTTGAAGAAGAAGTCAGGTCAAGGGACTACCCCGACGACTGCACCCCGCGGTGCTGACACGCCTGCGCAATCACACGCTCAAAAGAGACAGTTTGCACCCCCACCGGATTTACGTGTCAAACAAATCCTCCTGCATATAGGCCTTTAACAGCACCAAATCGACTCTCTATACCAATTATCTCATGGAACTTTTTCAAGCACATAAACGAATACTCGCAAGATCAGATCGGGGAAAAGACATCCGATGGCTGCACTAAGCAAAGCATGCTATGAGCATATAAGGATCATATCAAAAACATCGACAAGTTTTCACTGCATATATAGGATTTATTGATGTCAGCCATTAACTTGAGAGTATTGATTTACAAAGTGATCTTGGACTCTTAGTACGTAAATCATAGTCGTCAATAAATTAACAAGTGCAGAATCAGGGAAAGAATATACAACACTGTAGCAACTCTAGTCCCCATACAAAGAATACTACTAACCATATATATGTGTCAGTAATGTGGAGTTCCATTATCGGTTATCCCATATTTTGGATTGATGTATTTATTTACTCTCATTAATTTGAGTTTCCATTTACCAGCTAGACATTTGCAAATTTTATGTTGTCAAGCTTTGTTATCTGGTTTGAGAGTGCTGACCCAAGTTACTTATTTTTATTCTAGGCCCGCATCTTTTACAGCAAATTCACTTAGTTGGGATAGAAACCTTCTCCTATAAGGAAAAGGATAGTTACTTGATCACTACTCTTTAATGAACCTTGTCCCTCAAGGAAAAGGAAATCAATCGGACCTCATTTTCCTATAAATAAGGCGGAAATGGAAACCAATTAAGGCCCTCACGCACTCACTTCACTAGCAAAACAATCATCACAATGGAGAAAGGAATGTTGATACGTCTCGATGATTGTTGGGTCTCCATCGCAATAGACAATCTAGACTCTTTCGGGGATGTTGGGTACCTAGACTTCAAGTTTCTCGATCAGGTCTTACCCCACTGCTCCAAAGACCAGTTGATTCACATCGAGAAGAGCACCAAAAATACAGACCTGACTCCGATCACTGATAAGCTCTGGAAGAAAATTTTCGAGAGAGAGTTCGGTGTCAAAGCCATAGATGAGGTGATCCAGAAGATGAAGATCAAGAAAGTGAGTTTCAAGTGGTCGGAATTGTACCAGACCAAGTTGAAGAGAGTGGAAGAGGATGAGAAACAAGTGGGAGAAAGATTGAAGAGGCTGTATCAGAAAGAAGCTGCCAGGAAACAAAGCCGGCAAGTTAGGGTTTTGGACAAGCTTCCGCCTTCTTCGTCAAGCAATAGAAGAAGTGGTTCCACCAAAGACAGCAAACTGATGAAAAAAGTGAGAAAAGAGTATCACAACTGTCTAGAGGTGAAAAATATTGAAGCTATGAAGCTGAACAGAAGTGCCAAGTGTTCTAGTCTCATCAAAAAGCCAAGAAACGACTATTCAAGCTATGAACGTCTTTTGAAGTATTGATCAATCTTGGTGGTGGCTTCAATCCTCCTTCTTAGATAGTAAAAGATCCAAAGATCAACTTTTGTTGTTGATTTCAAGAAAAAAAAATCCACATTTTTTCTTGTTCGATCATCTTTATGTATGTAAATTACTTTGATTGATGAAATATAAAACTCTGTGATGATAATATTTTGGTGTTTCATTGGTCTTTGTTATATGAATGTGTTGTATGTGTGATCTGATCTTGGTATGTTGTGCTACTCCAACTTGCCTTATCCATTACACATTCACTGTACTGAATCTAATGAAAAAAAAAATGGATCTAAAAGAAAAGGTTTTTGATAGTTCAAGGGCTGTCTTCTGGTGATGATTGTCCAGTTTAGTTATGCAAGCAGAATGAAAGAATGAATCTGAGTATCATAATGGGACCAGATGTGGCTTTACTGAGGCAGTGATAAGGTTCCTGCCACAGTACGTGCACTTTCAGGCCCTTTATATAAATAGGACTTTCTTGTTCTTTGTAGAACAACAAACACCATAAACATTGTAGCTACGTACTGTGAATCAGCGAAACATGTTGCACAAAGAATTCTTTGAAACAATGAACAGTTCTATCGAACTCGTTTTCTTTACAATCAAGTAGGACTACTTAAAACAGATAGGCTGGAGTTAAAACAACAATATAAAAGAGGCTTTGCCACAATAACCTGCTCTGAACTAGCTTCTTCAAATTTATCATACTAAGGTTATGGGAGCAAGGTGAAAAAAGTTGCAGTTGAACACTGATTCACTGAAGTTAACTTCCAATACAAGCAGATAAAGGCAAAGGGAAAGTTTCGTGTGGCGGAAATCTCATTTGCCACAATATACCTCTGTCATGGTTCTGGGCTTCTGGCCATTCAAAGTACTTAAACTGTTGTGCAGTCAATTAGTTTACTAGCAGATGAAGTCATGTTAAACT
Source organism: Rosa x damascena (assembly GCA_001662545.1). NCBI lineage: Eukaryota > Viridiplantae > Streptophyta > Magnoliopsida > Rosales > Rosaceae > Rosa > Rosa x damascena. The sequence continues at coordinate 44,399 of LYNE01001429.1, read as the reverse complement.
ACTATTTGGAACTTAATGATTCTATACCGTATGGTCACATTATATGTTGGTGAAGCTGCAAATTTTGTGACCTCTGTCGTGAACCAGTTGAGCAATTTCACCGTGACATAGTCTCGCACACCTTTACATTACAATACTTACGGAAAAATTAGTAGCAACTAGCCTTATCTGATACCATTTAGAATTTGGAAAGGCCTGTGGAGACTATAGATTAGTAGTAGCTAACTCCTGATGTGAAAATCTATTGTCAACATTTTGATATGCATATAGGTAGGTAACACATATATATACCAGAGTTGAGGCTGGTGCACATGGAAGTTGCGCAACCAATTAAGGCTGCAGTAGTAGAGAGGTTTCGACAGCGACTTCTTGCAATCTTTCAAGCATGCTGCAGCACAGATTGGGGCTGGTTTTAGAACCTGCACATTTGAGCGCGCATTTAATCATGCAGAAAGGGTACTGAGTTTGCACTTCAGTCACAAAAATCATGATCATATATCATGACCATATTGCACAAGTCTCCTAAACCTTCCATTATTTCGCTATCACCTTCCTTTTTTCTTCTTGATATTCTTAGACACTCTTAAATTGTGCATTTACAATCCTTTAATTTATGGGCACAGACGTTAGGTATGAAAGAGTGAAAGGGTTCCCTTGGTTTCAGCTTGCTTTAACTTTAATACCTTTCCATAAACTTTTGTATTAGTTGATAATGGATTAATGGGAATTTATTCT
>LYNE01001429.1:19648-34612 GCA_001662545.1 Rosa x damascena | reverse complement strand
CTGCCAGTTGCTTAGTTTGTTATTGGTCATGATTTGCTCAAACCTTAGTTTCTCTGCTACCTTTGCTCCATTTGCAGAACCTGGTAGATCAGATGCTCCTAAGTCCTAACTGCTTTCTTACGAGATCATGAAACCCATTCTGGTCCCATATCTTCTTCTTTTTTTTTTTTATAGAATTCTGGTCCCATATCTTGTCATGAGCTAGAATCATATCTTTCCATTCTTTATCCAATTTTTTAGCATGGTCTGTTGGCCGCCAGTGGAATTTTACCTTTTAATATACTAGTCTAACAGGTATGTATATGATAATATGAAGAAGCACCCAGATTTTAATAATAATAGTACCCGTAAGGGGTCGACTCCATATAATAATAATAGTTTTTGTAATGTTTGATTCTACAAAAAAAAATGAATTTTATACTACATATATAAATTCCAGAATGTAAATAGCTATGTAACATGTATGGTTATGCTTGTTCCTTCATTCTGCAGTTCCGTTTTTGCTTGTTCCTTCATTCTGCATTCTTCATTCTCCATTCTCTTCTGTCTGTTCCCCCTGTCCACCATCACAGATTCACAGGTCGGGATGTCTTCCATTTTGCTAAAAATATCTGGGACAATACGTTTAAAATACCATTGGGTACCCTTTCCTCAACTCTCTCAAGGAGAAATTTGTTTAAAATACGTTTAATATTTTTTTGCTGGCGCTTATTAATCTCAGTATGGAAGTTCTGGCAAGTATATGTTAGGAAAGCCTGGTTAAATGAATGACATAGGTTTCAAGCAGGTTGTGTGGAAGTTGAATCCGTTTCTGTATTGTTGCTGTCACTGCACTACTATTAATTGCTCGTTTCTGGTGTTAAAAAGGTTTTCTGGATGTCATCATTCAAGGTAGTGATTAAACTTAGAAATTGATAAAATTATTTTATAGGGAAAGTGATATTCAGAATCTCATCATATATTCATAGCTCACTGTTCTGTGGGAACATGTCCATGTGTTTTTCAACTTTTTGGTTACATACTTTGTATAGCTAGAGCATCTCTATATGCTCGTATTCCTTTCAAATGTGCTTCCTGGTTTGAAGAATGTAGATACGGCATCCTTTCACATGTTACAGTTTTTACTCTGTCTGCACTTGGAGATTACAAATGGATAATATCAATGGAGCTCCATCACATAATTTTGTAACATATTTTGTGTGGATAAGTGGTTTAAAGAGATACATGGGTATGCTTGTTGCCATTCCCTGCTTTTATTTGTCATCATTATCCTTCATTTTCCTTTGTTTTATACTAAAAGTCTCTTGGTTTCTTTTCCTACTGGATAGGTGACCTTGGAGTTCTTGGAACTGGAATACCAATTGGAAAACTTGATATGTATGTTGCTGCAGCTGGTATTAATTCAGAGTCATTGGGAGATCAAGTGGAATACCAAGCAACACAGCAAGTTATATTATCTTTCATCATGTAAAACTTAGCCAGGAAACTTGAAAATTGAAATGTATGAATGCGATAACAATGTTCCTTAAATTCAGTATTTGATAAATTGATGTATCACAAGGCTTTTGGTACAAATATTGATCATGGTTTGCATTCAATTTGATTTCCAATTGATTATTATTGTGCATTAGGTAAAATGAACTAAAAAACTAGAATTCGGTTATCTAATATTGACCATATATGGTCACTGTGATTTATAAAAATTAAAAGTTAACAAAAATTTATCACGCCATAATAAAGATTAAAATGATAACTAGAGCATTTGAACAACATTGTATTACTAAACAATTAAGGAAAAATAATCTCTTATGTCCAATTTGGTCATTCCACAAACAAAAAGCACAAGCCAGTTTGAGTTTACCAAACACTTTAACACTGCTTTTGTTACTGACAACACTTATAAAAAGTCAGTTTACCAAACACTCAGCTGCTTTGCTTTTCAGCCACTTATTCTCATAAATAAGCAGAAGCCAGCTTTTCTGAGAAACACAGCCATACCAAACATAGCCATATCTCTTAACAACTGGAGATTCCATCTCTGATATAGTCTTAATGACATCCTCTGTACATATTACCTACCTCCACTTTGTTTCCTTCATGAATCATCCTGTTTGGTTTTCTTAATTGGTGGTGTTGGCATCTCCCTATGGGATTAAGTTTTCTTCTTCAGTTCTCTTGTCAGGAAGTCAGGATGCTCTAGCCATGTGTCATCTTTCCTTCCTTTCTCCTTCTTTGAAACTTGAGCTTTGCTTTTACATTCGTGGGCGGTTCATGCATTAATGACAAGTATGTTCAAAGTTTTAAATTTGAATTTTGGTTTTAATTTCGGTACTTTAAATTTAAGAAAATTTCGGAGAAAATTTTGGTTAAAAATAAAAAATCTGTTCAAGTAAAACTCTAATTTGTGTTTGGCCCAAACTCTAGGTTACTTCACCTAGTGGTAATAAGGTTTAATTAGAAGAATCTAGAGATCATCTTTCCTTGTATGATTCAGACTCTATGCCTTGTAATCCTCTATATAAAGAGGCCCCTATTATCAATGAGATGACACAACAATTTACTCTCAATTCCGTTTCCCTAAAACACGTTATCAGCACGAAGCCTTTACCCTGAAACAAATAGCCAAACCATGATTCAATAAGCTAAAAACCTTGAATCTGAATACAAAATCTTGAAACCTTTTCTGCCTCCACCTCACACCTTGAAGAACTCAATCACAGGAGTCCAGAACCAGCGGCCCCACCACAAGAACCGGACGGAAACCTACTGAACCGGCCACCGAAAGCTCCATACAACTCGCAGCAAATATTCCATTGGTTCACTATCTTCCGGACCTCCAATTTCCACCAAATTTTGATAGTAGAAGCCTCTCAAGCCAAAGATTCAGGAACTGGAAGAAAAATCACAAAAAACCAGCCTAAAAATGGGTGAACCGGCCGACTAAATCTTCTAGAGAAAACTGGCAGAAAAGAGAAGGAAAAAAAACGAGGAAAAGAAGGAAGCCCAAAAGCCTTGAAGCCCAGAGGCCCACTGACAAGGCCCACCGCCACGTCAGCAACGGACCCCAAGCCACGTTAGCGACGGTCAGCACCGGTCAATGCCCCTTTCTTCATCATAGGGGAGACCAAATTAAGCTGAACTGTAGGGGTTCGTGCTCACTCTAAGTTTGGAGCTCCAAGCTTAGAGTTTGTTGAGATCTCCAAACTAAGAGTTTGTAGAGAATTTATGATCGACCACTTACGTCATTGTTTCGATCTAATCCAAAATCTCTTAGAATCGAATTTCTTGGAAGCGACTATGCTCGGAAATTCCTAATTTTTTGGAAGCGATGACGCTCAGAAATTTTATATGTTTTCGTGGTAGCTTGCGCTCCGAAACTAACCCTAATTTCTTGTTCTCTTTCAGGATGAGTAACCTGAACAAATTGGACTTTGCTCCATTGGGAACAACTGGCTTTGGATATCACAGGTGGGTTCGTGATGTCCACCAGCATCTCAAGGCCGATAGAATCCTGGATATGATTCTCGAGCCTAGCCAGGATGTGCTAACTGTTGAGCAAGCTCAAGCTTTAGAAGCAAATAGAGCAGCCTTAGAGGCAAATAAGGCGAAAGCCATCATCCTAATGACTCGTCATATGAATGATTCACTCCAGTACGAGTGTATGAATGAAGAAGACCCCAGAAGGCTGTGGGTCTTACTCGAACAAAGATTTGGCAATGTCCATGACTCCCTGCTTCCTGACCTAGAACTGAGATGGCATAGCTTCCGCTTCTGTGATTTCAAGTCAGTTCTTGACTACAACTAGGAAGCACTTAGTATTAAATCCTTAATGGAATTCTGTGGTAAAGAGATCACAAATGCGATGTTGATTGAGAAGACTCTCTCTACCTTCCCCGTCTCTGCATTGATGGTTGCTAAGAACTATCAAATTGATGTTAGTGCAAGACGGATCATAAGGTTTCATGAGCTCATTGGAGCTATGAATGTCGTTGAAAAGCATGACAACATCCTTGTGAAGAACTACAATTCGAGACCAGTGGGAACATAGCATATTCCGGAATCCAATTATAGTCGCGCCCTAAAAAGAGGGCGCCAAGAGCGAAACCCTAATCTTAGGGATACATTTGAACGTTTTGGTCCATATAATCGCTCTACTTGGGAAGGTAACCACCAAAATAGGCGAACACGGAACCTAAGAGGTCAACGTGGAAAGAGAGAGGGAGGCAATGCCTCTGGCCATGTTGGTGGCCCCACCAACACTAAGAGCCATCTAAATGACGCTTTCAAAGCACCTCAGTTAATGGAGTTTGAGCAAAAAGATGTATGTTCTCGATGTGGAGTGTTTGATCATTGGGCACACATTTGTAGAGCTCGTGAAGAACTAGTCACCGCCTACAAAGGATATTGTGAAGCAAGAGAAGCTCACTATGTGGAACAAGAAGATCAAGAAGATGATCTAGAGTGAAGGGTTGAAGACTACAAATCTGGCTGAGATCAATTGATCGCTAATTCTATTTAAGTCTTTATTTTTCCAAGAGATGTAATATTAAATGCCAATGGCTTAGTCTTTCTTCAAAGTAGGCTCACCCAAAGTAAGTGTGATGTCTAGGAAGGTTCTGAGATTAGTGGTACTTAAGCGAGCCTTGCTCTACTGACATCTCTTTACTCACCTGGTCACATTTATTTTGGAATTACCGAAATAAGTTAGACGACTACCATTGTTTTGCATTAGCTAGCATTTTGGATTAGATTTTCTTTGGTTAAAGAGACAATGATGTAACTCCGTTAGCTTATGAATAAAATTTCAAGTTCTTTTCATTATGACTCAATTTTGATTCTGAGCATATTACTTTTGTGACTACGATGGCTGGGTCATCAATATTAATTCAAGGACATGGAATAGCCCAAGTTCCCCCTGCCAATGGCACCTTGATTACTGTCACAGAAATTTTCTGCGATCTTAGGACACACATCGTACCCTATGAATAGCCAATGGATTCCATGCGAAAACGCATGTAGAGAACGAAAAATGAGTTCCTTTGCAATACCTCTAATGATTGCGAACAAAGGCGCATCTTAGAGAAGTTTATGTGTCTCTCTAGTGGACTCTATGTCACTATTCAAGCTATTAAATCCAATAAAGTTATGAGAGAAGATCTCTTGGATTTAGACACATATTGGCTTTGTCACGACAGGATAGGTCATCGTAGTCATGATATGATGATCCATCTACTAAAGACTTAACATGGACATCCTTTCTCTTGAGCGACATGAAGCATGAATCGAAAGTTGATTCCTGGACTAAGTGTGACCAACGCTGCTGCCTAGGGCACCGCCTCCGTCCACCACCAGCCTATGGATGGCGCCCCAGGTGATGCTGCAATCACCAACTTGCTTCAAAATAGCGTTTCAGACGCTCAGGCCTAACCAAAATTCTCATTGGTTACTTCTAAAGTCTCTCGCTAGTTTTACAAAGTTCATTCCTTAGAGAAATTAGGATTGAGACCGTCCTATGCAAAGGATATGAAAATACTCATTATGTTCTTACATAGAATCCGTGGGGATTCTGTGGACTAGTTCAACCAACTTGCAGACGCTTAAATATTTCATGATGTTGGTTGACACACAAATACCCTGGTCACGTGTTGTGCCATTGTCCACCTATAAATGCTGCTTATGCTCCACTCCTAGCACATATCATATGACAACGAGCTCACTCCCCAGATCATCATATTCAGTCAATTAGATTTGACTATGCTAGAGAGTTTACATCGAAAGACTTTCGATGGATATTGCAATGAGACTGATGTTGGACATCATATTCCCATGTACACACCCAAATGGTCTTACGGAAATAACTGCCATGGTAGTCCGGACATTAGTAATGCGCACCAATCTCCTTATATCCGCTTGGGGTGATGCAATATTAGCATGCAGCTATGCTAATTTGTCTACGACCCACCGCCACTCAATGTACCTCTGCGTTACAGCTAGTGACTGGGTACAAGTATCGTACTTACGCATATTTGAGTGAGCCATTTATGTGCTAATTGCGCCGCCACAGTGCTCTATGATGGGTCCTTACAGACGAATGGGCAACTACGTTGGATTTAAGACTCCAACAATCGTCCGCCACTTAATGCCCTTGCAAGGCGATTTCATTACCGCTAGATTTGCGGGTTATCACTATAATGAGACAGTCTTCCAGTTGTTAGGGGGAGATAAGAACAGGAATGTTCAGCAGAAACGACAGGAATTGTCTTGGCCTGTCCCTACTATGTCTCATCTCGATCCCTGTTAAAGTGACGAGATCACACAAATATGTTGCAAACATGCCTGCAAGGAAGTACGTCCCTACGAGAGGACGTAGCGTCACCCTACACGGAGGTAGGCATGACGCCAACGCCAAAGAGAGTGGCACTCTAGCGTTATAGGCCATGGCCCTAGCTAGGATGCGTGGGAGGCCCGTGGGTTCGAATGACACTTTGGCACATTCCAATCCTTTGATCATCAAGAATCAAAATCCGTCTCATGAGAATCTTTCGGGTTAGGGTTATCGTTGAGGGACGCCTCAACGTTAGAACCTATTCCTGATAATATAGAGCTCTATGAAAATTACACTAGTGTACATGAGATGTGGGATAGAAACTCCATCATAATTGATGACGTAATCGCGTTTTCCATTACGCATGAGTTTCTTTGAGCCTGATGATATCGAACCACGCTTCGTTGATGAATGAATGCCAACGTAGAGAAATTTGGCCTAAATGAAAAGATGCGATCCAGGTTAAGATGGATTCTCTAACGAAGAGGAAGGTTTTTGAGCTAGTGATGCCAACACCTAACATAAAACCTATTGACTAATGGGTCTTCGTTAGAAAGCGTGATGAGAAAAAGAGATGGCAATCTCGCCTTATGGTGCAAGGCTTCTCACAAAACACCCTGGAATCTACTACGATGAGACATATTCTCTCGTAATGGATTTCATTGCACTCCACTACCCTGTCAGTTTGGTAGTTTTCGAATAACTAAACATGCAGCTTACAAATGTGGTCACTACGTATCTCTATAGGGATCTAGATACGGAATATACATGAAGGTTCATGGTGAACTTCATTTACCCAAGTCAAGTGGCTCAAGACCACGGAGAGCGTTTACAAAGAGGTTGAAACGCTCGCTAAAATGACTACTTGATTGGGAAGGGATATGCCCACGCGTTTCCATAACAAGTTTCAGATTCCATCGTGGTTCATGTTGGACATGATCTTCATTAGAAGCCCTTAAAGAGTTAAGGGAAACCGCTGAACACTTCAAATCCGAGTTTGAGATGGAGGATTTTGAGAGAACACGATTATGTCTCGGTTTGGAACTTGAGCATCGTGTTGGTAGATGCTTAGGCATTTTGACAAGGTCAAACCTTCAAGCACCCCCAGGATCGTCCTTAGTCTTGATCCTTAAAAAGATCCTCTTCGTCTGAAGGATGATGACGAAGATGTGCTAGAGGCAGAAGTGCCTTACTTGAGTACAACAGGCACATTATTGTACTTAGCTCAATGCACAGGACCGAACATCTCATTTGCAGTGAACTTGTTAGCTAAAGTATAGCTCTGGCCAACACGACGCCATTTTGATTGGTGTAAAAGACATCTTTCAGTACTTGAGATGTACGATTGATATGGGCTTGTTCTATCCCTATAAAGAGATGATGGATTCGGACCCATCACACAACAGAAACGCCGCCAACGCTGGCCTGCATTCTCTACCCCCACCCTAAAACGACATAAGTGTTTTTGGAAGGTTTTGCTGATATTTGGTATCTCTCTGACCCATACAAAGGTCATTCCCAAACTGGTTAAGTGTTCACCATGGGAAAAGATCGTGATATCTTAGAGGTCTACAGAACAGACCTTAGTCGCTATATCTTCGAACCATGCAGAGATTATTGCTCTTCATGAAGTGGTTCGTGAATGTTTATGGATTGGATCCATAATGACGCATGTTCGAACAATTGTGGTTTGAAGTCTACCACAAGATGAGCCTACGAGCATTTAGGATAATATTGTTCGTTTTGAACAAATGAAGCAAGGCTACATCAAAAGCGACAACACCTAGCATAATCAACAACAACAGACTCTCCTCAAATACCAAAGTGAACTAGGTTCGATCTGAGGACAATGTGGCATATTTGTTTACTAAGTCATTTCCCAAATCCACGTTCGAGAAACATGTGGCAAGAATTGGCTTGCGGAAATTATCTGAACTCCCATGATAGTAGTCATCAGGGGGAGACACAGACATCAGGGGGAGATGTCTACATGTTCACCACAAAACGTGAAAGGTGTGTTGTGCTCTTTTTCCCCTTCGACCGAGGTTATTTTTGTCCCACTGGGTTTTTGTTACTCGGCAAGGTTTTTAAAGAGGCAACGAGAGGGAGTATTCAAGTAATACCCTAATTTGTGTTTGGCCCAAACTCTAGGTTACTTGACCTAATAGTAATAGGGTCTAATTAGAAGAATCTAGAGATCATCTTTTCTTGTATGATTCAGACTCTATGCCTTGTAATCCTCTATATAAAGAGACCCCTATTATCAATGAGAAGACATAGCAATTTACTCTCAATTCCATTTCCCTAAAACAAAATCATATTAATTGTATTTGTAAAATGATATTTTTAAATGAAACTTTTACATAGACTAAACTAACATATAATAAACTTATTTACAATGTAGCCTCTCTAAAATTATACATTTATAATAGAATTATAATATTTAATATGGACGAGTAATTAACTACTATTGTAGTAGGTTGCTTGCTAAACTAGTGTTTTTATCTATATGTAATTATAATTGTGTTGTATATTGATAATGTAAATGTGATTTACTTTTTTATTTATTTATGGCTAGAACTATGTGGGAAGTTTGGCCATCACGCATTTTTTACTAATAATTAGAAAAATAAAATTATTTGGGTAATCAGGTCTGGTTAGCCTAGGCTGACCACAGCCACTAAGGGACAGATACCTGTCCATTTAAAATATTATATAAATATATCAAATAATGATACCCCCTGTTGTGTCCCTTGAGCTGCAGACAAAAATTGTTTAAATTGACATGTGTCCATTCCTTAGTGGTTGTGGTCAGCTTAGGCTAACCACGTATGGTTAGCCAAGTAATGTCCTTAGAAAAATACAACCGGGGGAGGGAGGAATGTAATAACAAAACCCCATGAATAAAAATGAACAAGAACAACAAAAGCAATATAAAATATTAATAATAAGAGCTACTTCGATGTGGTTCTATCCATAAGGTTGAATTGCTTCCAAGTAAATGAATTTTGGAAATGATTTTAGTAGCAGATAAAAGCAAAAAGGTTTTTTTTGTTGTATTCAACTTGATTAAAATAAAAATCAAAATTTCATATATTTCTCTATGGACATATGAATAAAAAACTTCATTGTCGGTGGCTTACAATTTTCACAGAAATTTTGGAGTGTTTAAGTAAATCCAAATTGTATCTGGCCCAAACTCTAAGTTACTTGACCTAGTGGTAATAGAGTTTTAATTAGAGATAATCTCGGAGAATCTTAGAGATATCCATTCAATGTATGATTACCTTTCCTTGTACAATTCAGATTCTATGCATTGTAATCCTTTATATACATAGGCCACTATTATCAATAAGAATACACAACAACTTTCTCTCAATTATCGTTTCTCTAAAACACGTTATCAGCACGAAGCTCTCACCCTGAAAACCCTACTTCGTAGCCTTCAATCCCTAGCAACCACCGCCACATATATTGTAGCCCCAGACTCCAGGAACCCAGAACCGGCGGCGCCACCTCCAGAACCGGCCGGAATCGCCTTGAACCGGCCGTTAGAAGTAGCTGAACTGGATCTGCCTAGCCCTGCCGAGAACCCTGCGCGCACCTACCAACAGCCCAGCAACACCTGCCGAGTAGCTGCCGACCCCCTACTAAGACCTACCGACAGCTTGCGCACCAGCCCCACAAGCCCCCTGCAGCAGCTCTGCACAAGTCCTGCAGCAGCCCCGCACAACCCTGCACGACCCTGCCAGCTTCGCCTGCAGCCACCTCACCGCCAGCCCTGCTCCGGCCATCGCCGACCCCCAGTTTCCGGCCACTTTTCCGGCGACATCTCTGGCAACTTTTTCCGGTCAAAGTTTCCGACAACCTATTTCAAGGTTTTTTTTTTCTTTCTAAAAGTTCTCGTTTTTGAAGTTTTTATTCTTTTTCTCAGGGACTTGCAAACTCCCTTCTTCTACCCCCCCCTTTCTTCTTCATAGGGGAGGCCTAATCAAGCCGAACTATGGGGGTTCGTGCTCACTCCAAGCTTGGAGCTTGTAGAGTCCTCCAAACTTAGAGTTTGTTGAGAAGAAACGATCGATCACAAACATCATTGTTTCAATCTAATCCAACCCCTCTTGGAATAGAATTTCTTGGAAGCAACTACACTCAGAAATTTTTATTGTTTTCATGGTAGCCTTTTTCGCTCCAAGACTAACTCTATTTTCTTGTTGTTTTTCAGGATGAGTATCCTGAACAAGTTGAGCTTCGTTCCATTAGAGACAACAAGCGCAGGGTACCACAAGTGGGTCCGTGATGTGCAACAGCATCTTAAGGCTGATGGGATCCTGAGTACGATCCAAGAGCCAAGTCAGAATGTGCTTACTCCACAACAAGCTGCCGCTTTTGAAGTGAATAGAGCTACGAGAGAGGCGAATGAATCTAAAGCTATAATTCTCATGACAAGGCACATGAATGATGCGCTCCAAAATGAGTACCTCAATGAGGAAGACCCAAGAAAACTGTGGGTAGAACTCAAGCAGAGTTTTGGCAACGTTCGTGACTCCCTTCTTCCAGACTTAGAAGTGAGATGGCATAACCTCCGCTTCTGTGATTTCAAGTCTGTACTTGACTACAATTAGGAAGCACTTTGTATCAAGTCTTTGATGGAATTCTGTGGGCAGAAAATCACTGATACTATGTTGATCGAGAAGACTCTTTCTACCTTCCCCATCTCTGCTTTGATGATAGCCAAGAACTATTGGATTAATGTCAATGCCAGACACATCACAAGATTTCATGAGCTTATTGGTGCCATGAACGTAGTTGAAAAGCACGACAACATACTTGTGAAGAACTATAACTCTAGACCCGTGGGAGCCAAGCCAATTCCAAAGTCTAATTATAGTCGTGCCCCTAAGGGAAGGCGCAAGGAGCGAAACCCTAAGGAAAGGGATAATTCTGGATGTTCTGGTCCTTATTGTCGCCCTAAAGAGGAAGGAAACCGCCAAGATAGGTGTGCACGGAACCGTGGAGCTAAACGTGTGAAGAGAGAGAGGCTAAGCCTCCGGCTATGGTGGTGACACTACCAAAGAGAGAAGCCGTCCCTAAAGCGCCTCAATCAAGGGAACCTGACCATAAAGATGCTTGTCTTAGGTGTGGACTACCCGGACAATGGGCAAGGGCGTGTAAAGCATCCCAGAATGTTGCAAAAGCATACAAGATGTATCGTGAAGCAAGGGAGGCACATTACGTGGAACAAGAAGATCAAGATGGCGATCTCGATCTAAGGGTGGAAGACTTCAAGGGCCAAGATCCAGAGATTGGCGATTTTGATTAAGTATTTTTTATTTTTCAAGAGATGTAGGCAATTGCCATATTATTTTTGTAGTAAATGTCAATGGTTTAGTTTTTCTTCAAAGTAGGCTCACCCAAAGTAAGTGTGATGTCTAGGAAGATTTTGAGATAAGTGGTACTTAAGCGAGCCTTGCTCCACTGACATCTCTCTACTCACCTGGTCACATTTGCTTTGGAGCTACCGAAAGAAGTTAGACGACTACCATTGTTTTGTATTAGCTAGTTTTTGAATTAGATTCTCTCTAGTGAAAGAGACAATGATGTAATTTCATTGGCTTATTAATAAAAATTGAGTTCTTTTCTTTATGACTCCTTTTTAATTACGAGCGTTTTCTTTTAGGAATGGATTCTGGAGAACTGCAATGTCTTGCGAATAGTGCGACTACGCACACCATTCTCCGCCATAGGCAATTATTCTTAGAGATGTTGCCTACATATTCCTCTGTGACTACGATGGCTAGGCCAACAGGATTAGTTCAAGGACATGGAATGACCCAATTCCTCTTGCCAAATGGCACCTTGATCAATGTCGCAGAAACTCTCTACGCTCCTAAGGCAAATCGAACCTTATTGAGTTTTAAAGATATCCGAGCCAACGGATTCCATGCAGAAACGTATACTGATAACGGAGAAGAGTTCCTTTACATTACCTCTAATGATTGCGGACGAAAGCGCATCTTGGAGAAGCTTATGTGTCAATCTAGTGGACTTTATGTCACTACCATTCGACCTATTGAATCCAATAACGTAATAAAAGAAGATCTCTTGGATTCCGACATGTTTTGGCTTTGGCATGACCGACTAGGACATCCTGGTGGCGATATGATGATCCGTATACTGAAAACTTGACACAGACATCCATTTTTTTGAGCGAAAAGAAGCAAGAATCAAAGATTGATTCCCGGACTTAGTGTGACCGTTGTCGTAACTGCCTCTGGCTCCCCCGCCGTCCACTGCCGGCCTAGGGCCACCCGTGCCCTCCTTGACAACACCAAAAATGGCGTCACCCATGGCAATGGCGCCATGGGTGCCACTTCCCATGGTTCCAACGCCATGATGGGTGATGTAGTCACAAATTTTGCTTCTAATAGCAATTCAAACACTCAGGCCCAACCAAAATCCTCATTGGTTGCTTCTAAGGCCCATCGCTCATTTGCAAAGCGTATTCCTTAGGAAAATTAGGACTGAGACCGTCCTACACAAAGGATCCCAAAATACTCATTCCGTTCTTACAGAGAATCCAAGGGGATATCTATGGACCAATTCAACCATCATGTGGACCTTTTAAATACTTTATAGTCTTGGTTGATGCGTCGACACGCTAGTCACATGTCACGCTGTTGTCCACTCGAAATGCTGCTTATGCCAAGATTCGAAAAATAGCTAGGCGCTAGTTCGGTTGTGGGCTGGGGAGGAGCGCCCAGACGCTTAGGCTGTTTTATATTTTTAAATGTTTATTTATTTTATAAAAATATATATAGGGTAGTGCTATTTACACACCCATTTTCTCTATTCACACACCCCCACTTTTTTTCTATTACTTTAATTCAATTTGTTTTAACAAATTACCCTAACTACCCTCTATTGCAATTCTGATTATTTTTCTTTTTCTTTTTTCTATTTGGCAAGTCAATCATGAATCAGTTATCATCTCAATTGCAAAGTTTGTCCTCATACGAGTAGGGGGAGTAAGACGCGTGCTTCACTCCTTCGTTGTCTGGGGTTCCAACATTGCACCTAGCTTATTAAAGTTTCTAGCCTCTTATCGATTGGCAATAAGCCATTTTCAGACACAATCTTCGAATTTGAAAAAATTTTAGGTATAAAAAAAAAAAATTGGAGTATAGTTCAAAATTAATTGAACAAGACTTACCTGAGGGGCTAGACAAATGCAGACACACGCATAATCAATGGCGTGAAACTCTTAATATAGTGTATTTTAGATAATTGTATTGAAAGAACATTCACCCATAAATAAAAGTTCAACATTAAGCTGAAACTGACAGGAAAAAAAAATTAGGAAATTTGATACCAATTTATATATGCGATGAGGTATTCAAAAAAAATAAAAGCGTCAACGACTTCAAAATTATCAATCAACTCAAGTCAAAACCATGACTAACACGCTGCACATATAAAAATCAAACTAAGACAAATAGAACGCACAAATTTAAAGCTCCTAGATCCACCAAATCGCCGAGAAATTGATTGAGAGCAATAGATTAAAATACACCAACTAATTTGAGTTAGAATCTTACGAGGAATGATGGATTCAAAGGGGCTTGAATAATCACTAAATCCATATTTTTCTTCCATGTTTCCATTGCAGATCATTTGTAAAAATTTTCTCTAAAGATGGGTCTAAAATTGCTTGCTTTGCCATAATTGAACTTCAACATCACATTAGAGACATGGAATGACTATGCTAGAGAAATTTTTGATGGAAAGGAGAAAAGGAATCACAAAGAGTTTTGAAGTTCTCGTCTACGGGAAAATAAGAGTTTAGAATTTGACAATGATTAACTTGCAAAATAGAAGAAAAGAAAAAAGAAAAATAATCAGAATTGCGAGAGAGGGTAGTTACGGTAATTTGTAAAAATAAATTGAATTAAAGTAATAGAAAAATAGAGAGGGTGTGTGAATAGAGAAAATGGGTGTGTGAATAGCACCACCCTATATATAAGAGTATATATATACAACTTTAAAATGAATATATGAAGACTTATTATAACTTATAAAAAAAAAAAAAGATATTCTATAAACCAATGAATTAAAAGGGGGAACATGGGGGAAGTGGACATCAAAAAGAGAACCGTGAAAGACAAAAAAAATGGTCATCTTTGTTTCTCCTGCTCTCCTCCCTTCTCCCTCTCTATCTTCATTCTTCTTTGATAGAATATTTATATAATTAATATAGGAAACATGGAAGACACGCCTCCTGACATATTCAATTATATATGCTTCTTAATTATACATCCACTTGCCCATCTATCTTCTCTCTCTCTCTCTTGAAATTTTCTTCCTCTCTTGCACAAAACCAATAGCCACCAGTCCACCACCCTCCACCGTCTCTCATATTTTTCTTCATCAATTTTTCTTCTTTTTCATTGTTCAATCACCTCGTAAATAACTGTACAAAAACAAGGTTTCATTTCTCACTTCTCAGATTTCAAGATCTTGATTTGGGGGGAAGTTGCGGTGGCTTGGGGAGGGAGCTCCAGTGGAGAAGTGGAGCAGAGGCGCGGTGGAGAGAGTGAATACGGTCTATTTGCAGTTTTGGGGATCAAATATGGTTGTTTTGG
>LYNE01001428.1:13369-65776 GCA_001662545.1 Rosa x damascena | reverse complement strand
AAAAAAAAAAAAAAAGGGGGTCCAAAGGAACATCAATAGCAAGTTTTGAACTTGGATGGACTTGGTGAAATTTAAAACACTTAACAAACACGTCAGAACCTTGAGATATGTATTTATTACATATAATAAAGTATATATTTTGAAAATTTATCAATTCATAGACACTTACTCCTTGTGTTGGCTAAGATTTATTTAGCCACACTCCCCACATTTCTAGAAATTTGTAGGAAGGTCGTTAACTTTTCCAAACCTTATGAGGTGTGTCTTTAATATAAGAGATGATTTAAATGAATAGTACAAAACATCATTTCATAAGTTTATGGTACTCTTTTTGATACTTATAATCCTATTACCATATATATCATCTCGCTCTCTTTTATCTTCCTCCTTTTCTTTTTTAAAGAAATAATATATTCTTTATTTCTTCATATTAAGAGGAAGAAATATTACGTCTTTTATCGTGACATACCACGGTCACATAACACATCTAGTTGAAATCACAACTCTCTATGGTTGTTACCATACTTCCATATGCCTTCTCTTTACCAGTGAAAATATTGGCTAGCAATATTTGGCTCATGCATTCATGAACTCATACTTATTAAAGGGAACGTCTTAATGCTTTTCGATCATTAACATGCTTCAATAATTCACTATGTACAATTAGTAATAAGATACTATGTACCTCACCAAATTCTGGAAAAGAACAGCCCTTACTAATGTTCTTAAACATATATTAATGCAAGTAAATGCATACATGCATTTTGACAGGATATGCAATCTTTCTTTAATAGCCTTTATGATGTATGTATCACAACAAATTCACACATAATGAATTTCAATTTATAAGAGCAAACATAAAATTCCATAAAATATGTGACTGTAGATTAAGCATCAAAGGGTACGTGAAGACGTGTTAAACAGACACCAGTAGTAATGACACATTTGAAACGACACAAGTCAAATAGGAATTTATACAGTATGTCCTTATGAAAGTTCTAATAGTTATTGAACAATTATATATGCAAGATCCCAGACTTTTAGTTGAATCAATAATCAATTGCAGATATGATATAAATGGGTAAAGATGCAATTACCAATATTATCAATCATGATTATCCATTTGGTATATCCAAATTCAATTTCTTCTTGTATAGAAGATCATGCATACAATGACTATGATAGCACTTATAATTATTATTTGACCTATATTGATGAAGGGTTGTAACCTTTGTGATTCTCAAGTTTGCAACCTATCTTTGGTGTATGCTTAACTACTAATTTTCTTAAAACAAAATATTAGCAAAATCATTATCAAATAAACATAACAAATTAAACCAATTTCGTCTTAAGATTGTTGGTAAATATATGGTCTAATTGCTATATTAATAGGAAAATCAAGTAAATATATGGTCTAATTGCTATATTAATAGAAAAATCAAGAAATCATTTATGCAAATAATATACCAAATAGAATGCATAAATCTTAACAATGCAAAACCAATAAAAGTTAGAAAAACCTTAAACAATATGGTCGAATCTAGAACTTGGTTTTATGTCCTTAAGACGAAATTGCCTCATCATCGGTGCTTAAAGCTTGTGGTAGTAGCACTCAAATCTCAAGAATAGCGAACTGAGATTGTGTATGAACTCTCTCTTGAAAATACTCGATTGATTTTTTAAGACACTAAAAAAGACTATATGTAAAAGGAGAGGAAATTAAGATGAATTCAATGAATGATTCAGAATGTGGTGTGACAATTATTTTATAGATCTAAGATGACACTTGGAAGAAATGATAACTTTTCATCAAAAGTGTCTTTGTGAACAGTCATGACTACTCATTATATAGTCATTTACAAATATTCAACTTTGTAGAGGCACTTTTGATCAGGGTTGTACGGCAGCGAACTCACCATGGCCGAGCCCAAAATCTTGTCCCCTTTGTCTGAGTAAGCGAAGATTAGGCCCAACAAACTTCGAAAGACTGAGAATCCTAGGAAGCTTGTTGTTGTGTTCTTCCTGGCAACTCTTTGTATACGCACGGCAGTGAATTGAACATTCTAAAAGAGGCTTGGCAAGATGCGTGTGGCATGGGAGCTAGAAAAGCATGAGTTTCAGAAGAGGAGATCTCAGGAGTGTTGTATACTGGTTGAGGTATAAGAGATAAGGAGTTTGGACAGGAGATGAGTTTGAAAGGATGGAAATCTATGGATGGATTTGGGAGAGAGGAGGCATGGGAGAAGAAGAGTGCTAGAGAGCTTGCTAGCACACTCCATTCTGATCCTTCTGTTGGTTAATAACATAATTATTTATATGCAATTCCAGCAGCTAAAGAAATCTCGGTGGAAGGTCTCTACTGCTGGGTAAAGAGATGGCTTGGGTTAAATGCATGTATTGGATTTTATAATGCCTCTTGGTTTGTCAGGTTTTGTCTAAAGAAGATTGTGGAATAGGTTTGGTAGATTTTCTGCCGTGAAATCTGTTGCTGGGATTACTATTGCAGGATTCCCGCTGCTAGGATTATGTTCCTCTATGGGATTATGTTATGCGGCTGGGATCAAGAATCATATGTTTAGCATTTACTGTTTTGTTTGGTTCTAAAGGATTTGGGCTCTCTCTTCTTCACTTACCCGTATTAAGAGTTAGGCCATTGGACATGAATTTTGGTCCCAAGTCCAAAATTATCAACGAGCCTAAAACTAATAACGGGCCTCATGCAATTCCGTTACCTTCCACAGCATACCATTCTTGTAAGCCCCAAGTGCGTGAATGTGGCTTGGGTCCACGTGCGTGGCGTGATGTTTGCGGGTGTAATTTGTCTCGAAATATGAATTGGGCTTGTTAGCTGGATTTTTGGGTGTCAACAAACTTCACATCTTTTCACTAAATTAGTCATCCACGATTATAGAACTTTAATAATTAAATATTAAATTTTCAACAATCCCCCACTTGGATGAAACAATTATTTAGAAAGGAAAATTTCAAAAGATGATGCACGCGGACATATAAGAGAGTTCAATTGAAATGATACCGTATCAGGATAGATAGCTTTTGGCCTTGAAACTTCCTTAGTGAAATACCATTGGAATTACTAGCTAATTAGTGAACGTGATGTCTTGAACTATTCAGCTATTTTGTAGACCAAGACAATAGTATTCACACAATACTTTTTCATACACACCTAGTTCTATGGTAATGTTCTTCCAGCCATGGACAATACCTGATATTCATAAGTGCTTTAGAGAATTCAGCATTCAAAATTCTCATAGAAATGGCCTCATTTCACACTAATATAGGTGGCTTCTTATGAAGAATATCATTCTATACCCCACTTGAAAAATCAAGCTATGGGAACCATTAAAAGCAAAGCTTACCCTAACATATTGTGCATTGTTTCATCATAGGATATGAGAATGAGATTTATCTCCACAATGCTACTTCAAAGTCATCCACCATTTAGTTGTCCCTTTGAACCTAGATTTTGGGATCTCCAGTCAACTAGATTGGGTATCTGTAGTGGCGACTTTATAGTTTATGCTTATATCCCATTACCCTCGATGATCAACTTACTCTCCAATCAAACTTCGATTCAAATAATTGGACCCACTTGTTTGACTATAACTCTATTGCAAAATGCAAATCGAATTTAATATATGAACTAATTTCATTGGAGAGTAGTTATTACAAAAAGTCAAGTTTTCAATTCATCAATTGATAGAGACTTACTCCTTGTGTTGGCTAAGATTCATTTAGCCTCACACCCTCATATTTCTAGAAATTTATAGGAAAGTCGTTATTTTTTCCAAATCTTATGAGGTGTGTCTTTATTATAAGAGATGATTTAAATGAATAGTGCAGAAGCATCATTTCATAAGTTTATGGTACTCATTCTGATGCTCATAATCCTATCACCATATATATCATCTTGTTCTCTTTTAAAGAAATAATATATTATTTATCTCTTTATATTAAGAGGAAGAAATATTACTTTTTTTTTTTTATTGTGACATACCATGGGCACATAGCGTATCTTGTTGATACCACAACTTTATGGTTATTACCATACTTCCATGTGCCTTCTCTTTAGTATTGAAAATACTGGCCAACAATATTTTGACAGGACCTGCCTCAAATTTCACCTTGAAATCCGAGGTGGCCTTGTAGGGCCCACCTTAGAAATAACTCTACCAAATTTTTGGCAGAGTCACCCTTAAAATGGATTACCCAAAACCTGTGAAAACACATTCACACTTCTAATAACTCATCCTTATTCTTTTGGAGCCGCCCTGCTCCCCAAATCACAACTCCACTTTCACAAAACACCAAACTCAACTTAACAAAACTAATCCTAAATGTTATCAGAGCAATATTAATACACAAGGATATAAAAAGAAGAGTAAAGGATCAAGGGATCCTACAATGCGGAAGTAGTGACAATTATGCCTCAAATGCCATGTACGCCTGACCTCCACTAATTCGCCTGCAAAGTGGGCATTTGAAACCGAAGAGCCCAGGGGAAAGTAATTTAAAACACGTTAGAGTGAGTGGACAAAAATAAATAAATAAGATAATTCGAATGAAAGTAAAGCTTTAATACTTTCCCATATGTTCATCTTTTAAAAACCTTGATGCATGCAACGTGGATAAAATATATTTCTCGCAACACGAAAATTCGTGAAAATATTCCAGCCCCGCTGGTAAAAAGAAATCGAGCTAGCCCCGCTAGCTGAAGGTATCAATCAAATATGGGGAAGAAGTTCTCACCATACAAATAAGGGAGCCTCCCAGGCTCGGGTCGGAGTGTCCCACACTCTGGAGCATCCCATGCTCTGCTCTACTCACCCAAGAACACATAGTAAGCATGGAGGAGTACTAATAGGCTAGCTAGCAATAAATATGACGACCCAGGTATGGTGGGTTAAAATCATACGAAAATTGAAAATCAGTAAGGCTTTCCCAATATCTCACGAGAAAATACATATTCCAACGATGTGGCCCCGCACGGCAAAATATTCTCGAATTCATAAACCAATAGGCGAGGAATAATAGATGAATAAAATTCTCTCGAAAATCCCATTTTCGAAAACCTTTCAGAAATCTTAGAATCGACTAATGACAACAATATTTAATTCCGGAAACCCTCTCGGAAAATAATTCGTCGAAAATCATTAATAAATCGCAAATCATATTTTATTTTGAAATTCACAATATCCTTTTAAAACTTAGAGCCAAAAATCATTCTGAAATTATAACCGAGATAAATCAATTTATATTCTCAAATAAATAAACGTAATAATTAATTACGAAACAATATTGCATGCATCACTTAAAATCAAAAGTCTATTCACAGTATACGGCTAACGTGGCACCCAAGCGTAAGGATCCTTGTCGAGCGATGGGTCGGTACTTCGTCCTGTACAAAATTATATTATGTAAACAACCATTCAACACTTAATACGATTCTAAACTGAAACCCGAAAACACCACGTAAATCAACATCTCCAGTTCTTTCCAGATTCAAGCCAAACTTCACTACTAATATCAATCCGTCGATTAAAGCATTCCATAGCGGAATAAGGGAAATCTGAAGGTCGGATTCCCATAAATCGACATCTGAAACTCTACACTTCAAAAATTCACAATCAATGTCAAACTCCTCCAAAATTCACTAAAATCACATATTCAACTTCTACAACAAATATAGGATTTAATTGGCTGAAAAATCGAAATTAAAAAGCTGCCCAACTCGCCGCAGCCGTCGCCACCAGCTCCGATGGCCACCAAACTTTGGTAGCAGCACCTACTCAACAGACCCAACAACTTTCTCAACTGAGACAAAGTCAGAAAATGAGTAGAAGTACCTCAACAATTAAGGAGAAGGTTGAACCCGATTCGTGAATAGTGATCCAGAATTTCAAATCTTCGATTCTTCCTTCTCGCGTCAAATCACTGTAAAATACTTGGGGAGCATCATCTATGTCCCAAGGTGCTTCCAAAGAACCTAACTTGATCGTCTGGGGTGGCCGAAATCGGAAGAAACCGGCGTTAACCTCAATCTGCTACAGTGACCGTCCTCTTCTTCTCATTGCTGCACCTTCCACAGTTCAAATCAAGCTACCAAACGAACCCAGAAATGAAGAGAAGGAGGGGAGCTTTCCAACGACATCTTATACGGCAAAATCCGTCGCCGGATGAAGAAGTTATGGCCGGAAGATGGTGAAGAGGTCGGAGAGGAAGAGAGAATCGGGGAGAGAGAAGAGAGAGAGCTTGGTAAGTTTCCGAAAATGGAAACTTACCACAGTAACTCGGCTATTTATAGACAAATTACCACAAACACTAACTTCCATTTTTCGCTTATAACTTTCGCATACAAACTCTGATTTTTACGTACCACATATGCACACGCTTGGTTAACGTCCTCTACAACTTTCATGAAGAACATTTTCTCAAATTTTGACCCGAACAAAAAGTCAACTTTTAGGGCCACTAAAAGTATCGAAACAACGTAAAAAGTGAAAGTAGTTGTCGTTTATTGTCCAAATGACTAGTAAACGGGTAAATTGAGATACGGGACGTTACATATTTAGTTCATGAATTCATGGACTCATACCTATTAAAGGGAACATCCTAATGCTTTTTTATCATTAACATGCTTCAATAATTCACAATGTACAATTAGTAATAAGATGATACTACATATATTACCAAATTCTAGAAAAGAACAGCCCATACTAATGTCCTGAAACAAATATTAATGCAAGTAAATGCATACATGCATTTTCATAGGATATGTAATCTTTCTTTAGTAGCCTTTATGATGTATGTATGCACAACAAATTTACATATAATGAACTTTTTAATTTATAAGAGCAAACATACAATACCCAGAAAAGATGTGACTGTAGATTAAGCATTAAAGAGTACGTGAAGACGTGCTAAACAGACACCAGTAGTACTATTGACACATTTGAAACAACAAAAGTCAGACATGAATTTATACAGCATGTCCTTTGTAGATGAAAGGTTGTGACATTTGTGATTCTCAGGTTTGCAACCTATCAAATAAATATTAAAAAAATAAACCAATTTTGTCTTGAGATTGTTGGTAAATATATGGTCTAATTGCTATATTAATAGGGAAATCAAGGTATCATTTATTCAAATAATATACCAATTATAATGCATAAATCTAAGCAATGCAAAACGAATAAAAGTTAGAAAAACAATAAACAATATGGTCGAGTCTATAACCTATAACTATGTCCTTAAGACAAAACTGCCTCATCATCGGTGCTTGAAGGTTTTAATGGCAAACGTCTCCCAGGATACAATGACCTTCTTCTTGTAGTAGAAGCATTCCAAACTTCAAGAATAGCCAACTTAGATTGTGTATGAATATGGAACCCACCAATGGAATGACGATCATTCGAATCACCAGCGTAATCAGCATCAGAGTAGGTAACTAATTTGAGGGAACCACGCTGATAAACAACCCATGATTAATAGTAAACTTTAGATATCTTAGCATTCTTTTGACTGCCACCTAATGAATATTAGTAGGCGAGTGCATGAATTGAAACACTTTATTGATTGCATAACAAATATTAGGATGGATAAGAGTTAGGTACTGTAAAGTCCCAACAATACTTCGATTTTCAGAGGGATAAAACTTGACACCATCATAAACACTAAGCGTTTTGCAGAATAGGCGTAGGGTGTCACACCCCATTTTTTAAACACAATTAAAATAAAAACAATATAATTCTCACAATTACACAGACATGATATTAACAAATAAAAAAATAACATACAAAGTTCCTTAAGGTGAAATATTTTGTAGCTATGCGGCCGTTCTTGTTTGGAACCCTAGTGGCGCCGCCAAGAGGCGCTAAGCATTGTGACGACCACCTTCGCCGCCCTCGCACGGAGTGCCAGGCCCACCCTGGCTCTAGATTTCTCTCTCTGTTCTTGGTTTGGTTATTTTGTTCGCATAGGTTTCTAATCCGACCGGATCTCTTCGTTCCATTGATGTAGTTCTGCATTTGTGTGCATCTTGTGATTCTTCTAGCAAGTGCCTGTCCTCTTGGGCTTATGATGGTGGGACGACATTTTCGACGCGGCCTCCCAGAGCTTTGGATTGGCGTCGAATGATTGATGTTCGTGGATTCACTTCAAGCTGTGGCAGAGACGCTATGTGGGCCGGTGGGCGATGTACTGATGGCGAGATCGTTTTGGACCTGAGGTGCTCACCGGACTAGAGGAGATTTGCGGCGGTTAGTGGATTTTCATTTTGTGTTGAAATTGAAATACACGATTTTCGCCAGTGTCATGACCCTGGAGTGGAGCCATCAATACTGTGGGTGGAGTTGATGAGGATCGATTGGCGCGACGGCGCTGCTGTGGCTCATTAGGATAACTGGCCGAGGAATGGGGTGGCAAATTTTGACATGAATTTTGTCGGCAGTGGTTGGTTTCCATGGAGCTGGATGCCCTTAGTATTTGGATCTAAGATTGTAGAGGAGTGTTGGGATTTTCCTTGGGCCCATGCTGCAGCTAAGGCTTGGCTAATGGATTTAGGTTATGCTGATGATATTGGGCTAGGGACCGTGCTTTGGATCTTTGTAGTTAGTGTTATTGCTGGTCTTATAGGGAGTCAGACTCCAAGGAGGGAGGAGAAATTGGTGAATGGTTTACCAAAATTCATCATTGTGGAGGAGGTTAATGGTTTCAACCTGTTAAAGGGTAAGGAACCAATAGTTGCTGAATAGGTTTTTCCTAGAATTTATTGTCTATGCTTGTAGGAATATCTCTACGAGTCTTGTGGAAGTGCTTAGTTTTAGCGCACCACAATTTGTGCTCGGCGTGTAAAGCTAAGTAGAATAGATTGCCTGCAAGGCAAGGTGTTTTTATGTGACATAGATTACTCTGAGCAGAAATTTTTTATTGGAGTAGTCTTCTGTACTATTCTTAATCTATGAACAGGAGCATACTATTGGTATGTTCTATTTTATCCAAAAAAATAAAAAAATTACACAGACGTGATGGTTCAGCCATCAATACAAAATTCTTGAAAAATTTATGTGAAATATATATATATCTTGGTGGAATTGAGTAGTGTAATGATTTTCAAGTAGTGTAATTTGTAAAACTATAGTTGGTATTAGTGGCATCCTTGAGTGGATGACTACGTGTGTGTGTGTGTGTGTGTGAAATATATACATTAGTGGAATTAGGCGTTTTGTTCACTTTTGTTGTGTAATGTGATTTTGAAGAAAATAAATGAATTTGAAAAAAAAAGACGATTGCTTTGATTGAAGTGTGTACGATTTTGATGATAGTTTTGAGATGTGAACATATTATTTTGAGAATGATTTCATTATTGTTTTGAAGTTGTTGGAGATGAGGAAACAATATTATGTGACAACCAGTGTGGTGATCAGTGAGATGATCTGTTCGATGATTTTGTGTAAATGATGTGGATTGTTGTTGAGTGATTGATGTTGAGATTGGTGTACGTTGTAAATGTATGAATGTGTATTGATTTCTGGAATTGAATTGCTTGCTTTTATTCGTAATCTCCTGAACTAAGTATCTGCAGGGATTGCTATTTCTTTATATTGTTTTATCTTCATGTGATCACCTGAACTAAGTGATGATACGCATTTATATGCATCTAATTATATCTAAAACACTAGAATTAAGCTAATATCTAAATTAATTATTATGTAATTAATCTATTTTTATTTATGATTAATTTTAGTTTACCCCCCTGAGGTTTGGGAGTGTCATCATGTCACCCCCTGACGTACACAAATTAGTGTATCAATTTAAAACCATGTCAATGTAGTAAGAATAAGTAGGGATCGTTCTCAGCTGGGGATCAAGGCATAATTAATTCCTAAAGAATTAGACGTTAATAAAACAAATTAAAGAATATATCTATATATTATTTACGGAAAATAAGAAGGGGATTTAAGATTTTATTTTATTCTAACAACTAAGTAATATGCACATGTGACACATGAAAACCAAGAATCAAGTAGAATTTATATGAATGGAACGAAAATAATATGTAATTAACTACTACTAACACGTTGGCAAGGTTTCAAACATCAAATCACGAATCAAAATATATCCAAGCATAGAATCAATCAAGAACAAAGATGAACGCATACAAAGTTCTTTTTACTTCCCTTAATTAAATTAACTAGATGAACGTACCATAGTTAACCCTATTAATCATGCAATCACTAGTGGTAGCTAATCACTAACAAAAACACTCATAACGCATTAAGAATCATGAAAGTTTGATTAATTCAAGTCAAGAACACAAGTTAGAACGTTAATCAAGCATGCAAGACTCATTGTTAATTTACCTAAGTAATTATAGATTTTCCACCGAAATTTATTAAAGCCTAGAATGCTAGCACTTTAATATGGATTCAATTACATGTTCATCAACCTAAGTATGTATTCAAAGATCAATTAACACATAAAAGATGAGATTGAAGCTCGAAATTAACAATCATGCAAGAATACTTTGAAATCGCAGTTTATCTTTTTGAAAACCTAAAACCTAAAACATGCTTCATAGTATTCGAAAATCACATAACTAAATTCAATCTTTCATCCACCATAGAAATCGCAAATCATAAATCCAAAGCAGAAAATTAAATCGAAAATCCATAGAAACCCGAAATAACATTCTTATACAAAACCGAAAACATAAAGATGTGTTCATGGTTACACTTTTTGATCTTCAAGAACGCAAGAAGCTTCAAAAGGTGGTGGAATGGATGAGATCTACGGCAAGGATGCTTGAATGGATGAATGGATGCTTCACGGCCTTGAACTTTGGATTTCTTGAAGTTGCCGAAACTTTGGAAGAGAAAAGGGAGTGTTTGTGTATTTGATTCTGAATTTTATGGTGTCTTTAACGTCTTCACAAACCTCCTTTATATAGTGAACAATAAGGGCTGGGGTTCCTTTGAATTTCTCTTGAATTACATCACTTCGACCAATAGAAAAATAGCATATGAAGTAGAGAGCAAGTAACCTTTCTTTGGCCGAAATCTTCCATGTATCTAGTCCATATTTCGGCCTCCATGTATGTAGAGTCATAAATCAATTTTTATTCCTCTATTTTCTCTCATAATATCCCAAGAAAATCCAATAATATCCCATAATATCTTTTTGCCGAAATCTTCTAGCAATTCCTTGTAATTCTCATGGAAAAGGCATGTAGAATGGGCCTATGACTCTTCCAAAACGTCAAGAAGGATCTGGAGCATCATATGCAAGTCACATGCTTCAAACTTCGGGCCAAACTCTCCCAAAATGGGCCAATTCGAAATTAATCTTCATATTGCCGAAATTCCTTCTTTATTCTAGAACATTCTTGAACTATCTTGAGTCAACTTCAAGACACAGCATCTCCTAGCCTCACCAGGTCTCCTAGCAGCATAAGGACTCCTAGTGTGATCAGGTTTCCTAGTCCAACTGGGACTCTTTCATTTCTTCATTTCCTCGAACATTTTTCCGAGCTCACTCCTAGTTGCATTAGGATTCCTACTTCAACTGGGATTCTTTCTCCTAGTAGAACTGGGAAAACTTCTTTTCTCCATTTCTTTGTCATTTCTGCACTGCATTTTCTCCTTGCCTTCATTTTCATCATTTCCAGCTCTTCTTAGCTCATTTCTTGCGTTTGAAGCTCATTTCTACCTAAAAACACAAGACTAAGTTAGAAATGATATTGTTAAGAGAATAACTAAGTAAAATGTAGAGAAAATGATACTAAAAACATAGAAAATATTCGTCCGATCACCACCTCTATTCTCAATTTTGAATTTTACCCCCCAAACTTTCTAATTTCAATCAGCCGTGTCCAATTTGGACGTCGGACCCACTTTGAGGGCTAAAATGGTTATTTCAAGACAAAAAAAACTATATAAAAAAAATTGTGTAAAAAAGTGAAGAAATATCTACAAAAAACGATTTTACACTTTTTCTTCACTTTATTGGGGACATATCCTAAAACTCTTTACTTTATTAGAGATATATCATAAATATCGTAGACCAGTGAGAGGTTTTCAACCACCTAGGGTATCTTTTTGTGTTTATAAACCTATTATAACTTGTGGTGTATAGGTTGAAGACAAAATAAAAAATAAATAAAAAACGAAGAAATAGAAAAAAAAAAACATTAATTAATTAATTTTTTTTAAAGTTTTTTTTTTAATCTTGAAATGACCATTTTAGCCCTCAAAGTGGGTCCGATCGTCAGCATTAACGTCCAATTTAGACAGAATAGGAGAAATTGGACACGGCTGATTGAAATTGGAAAGTTTGAGGGGTAAAAATTCAAAATTGCGAATAGAGGGGGTGACATGATGACACCCCCAAATCTCAGGGGGGTAAACTGAAATTAATCATTTTATTTATTTTATAGTAAATAAGTGGAGTTGCGGAAACCGGAAGAAATTAGGGCGAAAATGGAGCAAATGAGAGTTTTCAACAAAAAGACAAAAGTGTCGACGCCGTCAATTGTTATTAACGGCAGTAAAGGGAAGTGAAGAGAAGCCAATTAATCAATCAATAATGATTAGTTAATTAATTTGTTAGCATTGCTTTGGCTATTATGCTGTATGTGTTAGATATATTAATTAAGCAAATTAATTCAGCCTTTGCTTAATTATCAAGTTGACCAACCCTTCTTTCTTTTCTTATCACCACGTGCCAGACCATTTTTTGTTCCTCTCTTCTTCTAACCAATCACATGCAGCCAGCTATCCTCTTCTGATTCCTTTTCCTCTCAACCACAAAGTCCAGCAAGCCATATATAATCATCCTCTTCTCTTCTACCCTAATAGCGCCGCACACCACAAAAACAGGGTAGCCCTTTGGGTTGCTCTCCTCCTCCTCCATTTTCTACATTTTCTTTAGTTTTATTTTAGGAATTTAAAGAAGAACTCACTCAAGCTTAAAGGAATCATCATCAAGAGCACCACACCTCTATTTTGGGTAGTTGGGTGAAGAAATTGCTTGGTTTATACTAGCCTATAGCTAGGAGTGACCAAGTCAACTCTCCCCTCTCTTCCTTATCATCTCTTTCATATTTTTCTATACTTTTGATGATGTATCTATATATGTGTAGTGAGTAGTTTCTTTGGGAAACTAGGGTTTGAGACCTAGCATAGATTTAATGTAGTTGTTGTTGGACACTCATACATTGAAACAAAAAGAGACATTCTTCCAATAAGACAATCTAATCCCAAAAAAGATAAATTTCCAACAAACTTTAAACACTTGAACTAAGACCACATGCAGGGCAAGAAATGCTATTTTACCTCATGTTTCTTCATTAAAAACAATGTACTTTTTTGGGCAAGCAATTGTGCTTCCAAGTGCAACGTCAAAGTTTGCAAATTTATGCTCAATCCGATAAAATTTTGCTCTAGGCATTAATACATCTTCAATGGAAATTCTAGAACAATCAGGTCCAAGTTTGTACCCATGCACAGTTGATTTTGGATATATTGTTGAGAGTGAACCTCTTGCCACTACTTCACTGCTGCCATCCCAATTTAGCAACTTGCATTTGTCATCAATTGAAGGATGGGTGTTGTCCAATCCCGACTACATAATATGAAATATATTTAGTTTATAAATCTTGTTTGCCATTACATTTGTCGTTATTTCACATATATATGAATCAATATGTGAATGAGAGCTGAATTGAGTAATTTCTAGTTCATTAAGAGATTAGCCTAATATTGCTAGCTTTATGAAACCCCATAATAGCAAACACAATCTCATACCTTTGGAGTTCCAATAGCCTCTCAATTTGCACTTGTATTACCATCTACTTTAGTCTATGTAATCAATGGAATCTACATAAGCATTTTGATAATAACAATAGGACAAAAGAATTGAAAAGAAACATATACATGATTATATACCTTTGAAATTTCAGCTGCATGCTCCACATTTACATCAACATGGTTATTTGAGTTCTACATAAATAAAATTTGTTGACTAGCCATTTGTGTATTAAAAAAATATAACATTATTTCAGTAATTTTTATAGCAAGTTTTCTACCTTGGGACTTACTAAATTTATCCCCAGTTTGTGTGCTATAATATCCTCCAACATTTTTATACGCTCATTCACTGCCTTCAGTGTCATAGAAACCATACTACAATGACGTTCAGAAAGGAAATCTAAATTTATGTAAATTAATATACATATATATATATTTCATATTTAATCTAGGCATAAATTAATATAAATAAACCATTCATAATAACAAAGTCGTTGCACTGTGAATTGTTCTCAAAAGTTACTAATTAATACATGTGAAGATATAGCTCATGCTAGTTTGAGAGTTTTGTCTTATACGCAAAATAATACATCAACAAAATGTGAGGCCTAGCCTTCAGCATTGTTTATATATAGCTCTAGACTTCCTCTTCTAATCCAACGTACAAACCAGCTTCATGACACTGTAGAATGAATCACTTTTATGGGTCCATCATAAAATAAAACCATATGCCCAACAATGATCAAGAAAAACAAGATGTCATTTTGTCCTTATCTAACACAAGTATTAATGTAGTTGTTGTTGGACACTCATACATTGAAACAAAAAGAGACATTCTTCCGATAAGACAATCTGATCCCAAAAAAGATAAATTTCCAACAAACTTTAAACACTTGAACTAAGACCACATGCAGGGCAAGAAATGCTATTTTACCTCATGTTTCTTCATTAAAAACAATGTACTTTGTTGGCCAAGCAATTGTGATTCAAAGTGCATCGTCAAGGTTTGTAAATTCATGCTCAATCCGAAAAAATTCTGCTCTAGGCATTAATACATCTTCAATGGAAATTCTATAACAATCATGTCCAAGTTTGTATTCATGCACAGTTGATTTTGGATCTATTGCTGAGAGTGAACCTCTTGCCACTACTTCACTGCTGCCATCCCAATTTCGCAACTTGCATTTGTCATCAATTGAAGGATGGGTGCTGTCCAGTCCCGACTACATAATATGAAACACATTTAGTTTATAAATCTCATTTGCCATTACATTTGTCGTTATTTCACATATGTATGAATCAATATGTGAATGAGAGCTTAATTGAGTAATTTCTAGTTCATTAAGAGCTTGTATCTCAGGTGAATTCTCATCAATCTTAGCTTGTATCTCAACCTACAAAAAAGCATCAAGACATAAATCTAATTGTCCCTATTGAACAACTCATACAAGTAAACTTTAGGACAACAAGTAGATTACATACAATTTTAGCAGCGACAATATCATTTTTGCTTTTCTTCTATTCATTTCCTTTAATCCATAGTTCTGGCCTCGACAAAGACTTGTTCAGATTTTACTTGTTCTGAACAATAAATAAGTATCAATTCCAGAAAACAAGAAGGAGGTTTACAAGCAATAAATATTTCAGACATATACTTTGCTAAATGAGTCTAAACGTGACTTACATATTCATCTTCCAACCGTGTATATCCTTTTCAACTCATCATGTGGGTTAGAGTTTGTTTTGACCTTATTGTTCTCATTTTCTCACTTTTTCCCTACATGAATATGTATTTCAGATAAGGGAAAAACTCACAAAAAATACCTGAGCTATCGGCCACTAATAACTTTCGTACCTCAAGTTTAAAAAAGGACAAAATACTGTTTACTCCCTATACTTATAGGGAGTCGACGTTTCAGTCCCTGACCTTCCAATTTCACATAAAAACTCCCTCAACTCTCCAATTTCACCCAATTGGTCCTTGTCGTCTACTTTCCGTCAAAATCTCCGTTATTTTGCTGACGTGGCATCCCTTTCACACCAAAATGTCTATTTTACCCTCACTTTTTTTTTATATTTATTAATTTTTTTCTCTCTCTTTTTTTTCGTCCTTTTTTTCTTTTTAACTATTCTTCTTGCAGCTCTCTCCCCTCCTCTGTTTATCTCCGTCTTCTTCTTCCAAAAACAAACCCAGCTCTCTCTCCATCTCCACACCTTCAATAAAGAAGAGAAAGATTCAAAACTCAAAAAAACAAAAAGGGGTGGAGAGCCGAGACGCCGTTGTTTTTACACAAGATCCATCTCCAGATCCTTCGTTGTTTTTACACAAAAAGACCAATTCAAGGGAATAACAAAAAACCCAAAAAGCCCAGACGCTATGAATGACTTCTCAGGTCTCTTAAGCTCCGATTTCCGCTTCAAGCCCTCTGACAAATCGGCCCCAATGTCTTCATCTTCTTCTTCAAACCCCCAGCTTTCGATCTCGGATCCACAAGACCCTTATCTCTCCTTCATGATCTGTCTATTTTCTTTTCCAGAAATATCGACAAGGATAGATTCATAGATATAGGTGTTGGGCTGGAAATCAGATAAATAAGAACGCAATTACCGTCTCTGACAATCACACCATCTCTGCATCCGCCAAGTTACTTGGGCCGGAAAACCTCTCGGGTAGGATTCAGGCAGGCCTCTGCCACAACGCAGTCGACTGAGCCGGACAGCGAGCCCGATATGGATGAGAATCTACGGTGATTTCAACTTGGATTCCAGGTTCTCCAGCAATTCCGAAGCTTTCAACTTGGATTCCATCTACAGTGGTGATGGGCCTATTGATTTCGCCTCCAAGGTCACCGATTCTGGCTCGGATTTCAACAAGCTGGTTTTCTCTGATGTGTTAGTTTGATTATTTTGTTCAAATATTGTCTTAGAAAGAGAGGTTCATGTTGGTTATGGATAGTTGTTTAATGGCAATTGGGATGTGTGGGATATGTGAGCTGATGGTAGTTGAGGAGGTGCAGATGTGTAGTTGAGGATCTGCAAGGGCAGATAGAGCATGTTGGAGACGAAGGAGATGTGGTAAATTAGGTACAACTGGACAGAGAGCAGGAGGTCAAATGGGAGGGAGAGCAAGTCGGATTGGAGAAAGCGAAGGTTGAATTAGAGAGGGATGAGGTTGAATTAGAAAGAGAAGAGATCAGAGAGGAGGAAGAGAAGGTCGAAGAGCAGGGACATGGTGGAAGAAGAAGGGGTAAAAAGAAAGCAGAAAGAGAGATTTTTTTTGTCAATAAGGGTAAAATAGACATTTTGGTGTGAAAAGGATGTCACGTCAGCAAAATAACGGGGTTTTTGACGGAAAGTTGACGGCAAGGACTAATTGGGTGAAATTGGAGAGTTTAGGGAGTTTTTAAGTGAAATTGGAAGGTCAGGGACTGAAACGTCGACTCCCTATAAGTATAGGGAGTAAACAGTATTTTGTCCTTTAAAAAATATCAGATTGGTACTTGGACTTTTAACCTCGACCCAAGATACGTACCTAAGAACAGTAAAACCGTTAATAGGGTTAACTTTTCAAGGGTAGAGTGGTCATTTCACTGTTCATCTTCTCCAAAGCCCTCTCCTATCTCTTTGCAATCTCAGAATTTTTCTTCTTCTTCTTCTTCTTCACACATAAGTAAAAATGAGAATAAATTCTATTATGGCAATGAGTTTTTGGTTTGTGTTGGTTTTTGGTGATAGTCTGGGTATATATTTGATTTCCGCCGAACCAATTCTCTTTCCCTCTCTCTCGCTCGTCAATGTGACTTCCTCGAAATGATTCGTTTTGCTTTGCAAGAACTACTTCAAGCTCTAGTTCTCCATGTGCGACCGCCGCTGGGGCTCCAAGACCCAGATCAAGAAATGGGGTAATGGCAAAATCACCTATCGAATCCTCTACAAGACTCTGAGCTGGTGGAAGAATCTGATCGGGTTCTAGGGCCAAGGAGGTCAGGACACGTCTCCTCCTTTGATTTTCTTCAAGTGAGGCCCTTCGTTCCTCATTGGGTCTCAAGTCTCTCCGGCCAAGGACGGCAGCTACGGCGTTGTAAAGGCGCTGTTCTTATGTATCAGCCTCTCACCGGAGGGCCAGGTTGTTAACTTTCTCGACCCAGAAGGGCAAGCCGAGATTACAGTGGTGGTGTTAAACTCCGGTCAGCCCAATTTCTTGGATAAGGATTTGGGGCTGGTGAATTTGACCTTGATGGGGAAAACCCATTTCGTGGTGGACGAAGATATGAGCTTTGTCGCCAACAGAAATGGAGGTAGACCAAGTTCGAGTGCAGTGAATATTGAAGGTGGGATTGGTGAGGATTTGATTGAATATGAAAAGATGGTTGGGTTGTCAGTGTGTGTGTCCAATAGTGTTGATTCATTTTGTGTGGTAGGTACATAATACCGCGTTTGCAACTTGGAATTGAAGTAGTCTTTGTTTAAGGGGTTTTGTGGGTCAAGTTTGAATCTCTGCTCATATATTATGCAAAACTATTGTTGATCATAGGTTAATTATGAGGTATATTAGGACAATGATGCCCATTTCAATGTAAGTTATATTACGAAGAAGAACAGTGTTATCTTCTTTGGATAAGAATAGGTATGAAGAAGAAGAAGAAAAATTCTGAGATTGTAGAGAGATAGGAGAAAGCTTTGGAGAAGATGAACAGTGAAATGACCACTCTACGCTTGAAAAGTTAACCCCGTTAACGGTTTTACTGTTCTTAAGTACGTATCTTGGGTCGGGGTTAAAATTCTAGGTACCAATCTGATATTTTTTGAACTTGAGGTACGAAATTTATTAGTGGCCGATAGCTCAGGTACTGTTTGTGAGTTTTTCCCTTCAGATAAAGTTCATATGAAAATTTGAGTTCAAAAACTACCAAATCAGGAAAACTGTAGATAATTACTTACTTGCCACTTATCTGACATGCGTTCCCGCAGGAATTCAGCCTATTCTTCTAAGTTCACATCACTAGGCTGAAGTTTGGCAAATAGATGTGTTTTCTCTATCTTATTCGACTTTGATTCCAAAATTCTCCTTATGTCAACAAAGATGTTAGATTTCCAAGATCTCCATAATTTTCTCATTTGTTGTAAGATGAAGGGCTTATGACAAATATCCACTATATATTTTTGCTGCAAAGTTCTCATAAAAAAAAATGATGAGCACCATAACATAATTTAAGATGGAACATAATTAATCTGAGGTATAAAAAAAAAACAACATAGATAACAACAAAAACCATGTATTACCATAAAGAGTTTCTAAAAATTGTTCATAACCACATCATCCACTTTATACCATGTCGCAATGTTAATGAGTACTTTTTCTCGTACTATCACCCCATAGTTGATGAGAATGTTTTGGAGACTTCCCCAATAGATTGCCTCATTTAATTCCATTAAACTAAATTTCGTAAATTTTCTCCCGTTGCCTTTATTTGCAAACATGTTCTACCTCTCCTTTTCTTTCCATCCTCGGTAAGACTAGGATTCTCTTCTTGAGGAGCGGTCTCTGAACTTTTCTCAGAATGTCCCCCTTTCCTTTGTGATTCGTTCCAGCCATTTCTACTTCTCTTTTTCCCAATATTCGCAGTCTACATAACATGATAAAGGAATGTTAAAACCATATAAGTACATCTGCAAACATAATCAAAATGAGAATAGTGCAAACAAAGTGAAAATTAAATCTCACATCAGCCATATCACCAAAAAGTTGCATTGAAAGTGTATAACGTAGCCAAGGAATGAAGTCTATTAAAGTGAAAATATTGTCAGCTTGCATATATAAAACTAGCTGTAAAGTTCAAAATACAATAGACAACCTACAATTAAAAAAGAACCATTTTCATATATTAGTACAAAAGACAACATATACATTTGATCATCAGTATAATCATCATATCTCACATTAGATTACACAGCATTGCCAAATATTTACTTATATTACACAATTGATCAACTTTCATCACTATCCCAATTGTCTATTTCAAGTGCTGATACAACTTGCGAGACGTATGATGTAAAAACACTCTCATCAAAAACCTCTAAATCATAAAAGCCTCTTGGAGGAGCCTTCAGTATTATATACCAACTAGAGGTTTCTGTTTCTCTGGAATAGAACACTTGTTTTGCATATGCAGCTAAAATATA
This sequence comes from Rosa x damascena, assembly GCA_001662545.1. Taxonomy (NCBI): domain Eukaryota; kingdom Viridiplantae; phylum Streptophyta; class Magnoliopsida; order Rosales; family Rosaceae; genus Rosa; species Rosa x damascena. Next base: position 45,770 of record LYNE01001428.1, on the reverse strand, counting down.
TCGATCTTTTTTATTTAAGCCTTCATGAAAGTTAACTAAGATGAATACATCCTCTCTTCTAACATAACTAACAATGTGTTATCGATTATTAAATGTATGGATCTTTTTTTTTATTTAAGCCTTCATGAAAGTTAACTAAGATGAATCCATCCTCTCTTTTAACACCACTAACAATGTGTTATTGATTATTAAATGTGGATTTGAAAGAGTTAACTCCTCTTTATGAATCCTATAGAACCATCACAGTTAGTGTATAGTTCAGCTATGTCTAATATTTGTAACAGCAAAAAAAGTATGTATACTCACTGAATGTATGGGATAACTTCTTCACTATTAAGAAGCACATAAAGATGAATAGCTTTGTGCATCGAATCTGATAAGAGTACTGAACGCCCTTCTACAATTGATTCATCTTCAACTCCTTCATTTCGTTTCCATTTAGAACTTATTACAACTACTTGTTCCATGTATCAACCACAAAATCTCAAGCATTCATCAGCTAAATAATTTTTAGCTGTAAATCCTTCAGGTCGAGCACGATTCTTAACATAATCTTTAAGTACCTTTATATATCTAATAAGTTAAATGAGACAAACAAAGTTAACAAATTGAAAAAAGAACACTAGCATAGATTAACTAAGTGCATATTGCATAGTATATATTAAAAGACACTAATTTGGTTACTTCTCAAAGGGGTACATCCACCTATAATGCACTGGACCACATAACTTAGCTTCTCTTCCAATTTGAATAGTAAGGATTAAACCCATCAGTGGCTAGTCCAAATCTTCAGTTTCTTGGCTTAGAAGCAAAACTTGGCCACTTTTGATCAATATTATTCCATTAAATTGAGTCAACAAGATGACGCTTCATGCCATCTTGACTGTGATGAGTAGAGTACCAAGTCAGATGCTCACCTATTTTTGCTGAAAGAAACATCATTTGAATCTTTGGAACTATAGGAAAGTAGTGCAAAACCTTGGCAGACACTCCCTTATTTATCTTTTTTCTCCGTGAGTTCACTTTCCACCTTGAAGCATCACCTTTGGGACATCTCTCCATGTGCTCTCTCTTTTCAAAACAGGCAACAATAATTGATGCATGCATGAATCTTCTCATACCCCAAATCAAATCCTTTCAAAAACTTTTTTATTGTGTATAAAGATTCAAGAAAAGTATTATCTTCTGGTAGCATGTCTTTGATTTCTTGGTGCAATTCATCAAAAGTCGAGTTTGCAAGGCCATTGGCAGCTTTGAATTTGTATAATACAAGGGTGGCTGATAGTTTTGTGTGCTTCTTAGACCCTGGAAATAAGGGAACTTCAGCCTCCTCTACTTTCTTTTTGTACTCTTCCTCTAAGTTTATAGTCCTTGAACTTTCAACTCCATCGAAAAAAGGAAAGCATGTGTCCTTGTACATTTGATGCACTTCTGGAAGTTTGTAATCCACATCAAGGTGATCTGACATTTTACAATCTTCAGCTTGTACAGTTGTACTAGCATCTTCACCATGTGCACAACAAATATCGAATTTTGGATCAACGCCGTATCTCATCAAATAGTCATAAGTTTGTGGACTAAGGTTTCGACAAATTTTGCAAGGACATATAATCATCTCAGGATTCCTTGCACATCGCTTGACATTTAAGACAAATTGTCTAATGCCTTCTCGATACTCTGCAACATTTGGCTTATATTTTATCCAGCTCTTATCCATGCTAAATGAAAAACAAATTTCCTATCTTCTTACCTAATACAAATTTCCTTCACATAGATGCTATTATGAGAAAAAGCCAAATAAAATTTGGGTTCGCGATGAATATCATAAATGTATACACCTGGAAGAACAAAATCACTATACTGTATAAATCCAAAGGAAAGCGGATAATCATCGTTTCTCAGCAAGTAAGACCAAATATTCAAAATCATAGCACAACAATTCCTCTGAACGGGAAATGATGTAAAACTTGCTCTTACTCAGATCAAGCACCTTTGCAAGTGTCGAAGTAATGGGAAAACAGTAACAAAATCAAACTATCAAACTACAACCCAAATTTCAAGATTAACAACCACAACCCTAAACCCAAACACTAAGTACAATTTCTCAAAAATCTTCAATCAAATAGATGCATTCACAGAAAATACACAATATGAGTAACACCCAAGAGAAATTTGGACTCTAACCTAAGAAATGAATTGTTCTTGGACTAAAGGAGAGGATTTCTCAATGTTATGGACCTTGGATAGGAAGAAGTAAACCATAAATTGAGTTGAACGAAGAGAATAAGACGTGGTGGTGTTGCCCACAAACCTTTGAGACGAGGAAACAGAGTTTTGATCTCAGAGCTTTGAGATGAGGTAGCATAGTCTTGACCTCAGAGTTTTTCTTCAAGTAGCAGCTTAGAGATAGTGGGGAGCAGTGCGACTGAGAGAACGAGGGAAAAAAATTAAAGTGAAGAAAAGAATAAAAAAATTAGAAATAAGATGAGAGATGGGCTTAGGCGCCAAATGAAAAAAACAAAAAAAAAAGAGTGGCAGATCGATTAAAATGAATTGGGCATGGCTTTTAGGACGTTTCAAAAGGTCATGGGCCCAAAAAAATGTTACCGCGTTTTCGAGCGCCATTTGATACACTCAAAGCAAGCATATAATTTAACCCTAAAAAAATATCATCAATAGTATAAGCAAGTAGGGATCGATCTAATCCGGGGATTGAGGGTACACCTGTCATTGTCAAACAATTAAAGAATTAAAATTAAAACAAAGTATAATATTTACAAAGATATTTACAAGTATAAACAAATTTACGAAATTAAGGGGGATATTTAGAATTGGGTTTCGAAAATTAACTAAGTTAAGAAAACAAATAAAACACAAAAACATAATTACAAGAATGAAATGAGAGAAACAAAGATCAAAACCAAAGTTATAATCAAATTCGATTCAACCCTAATATTGTTCATCTAAGTCATGAGAAAGGAGTTGATCATGTGAAATATTCAAAGCAAATAATTTCCCATATTTTACTTTTCAATGCTAATTAACCTAAGTGAAAGCACAAAGACTAATCCTATCAAACATGCATTCAAGCTCTAGAAAGCTAGACAATCATAACATGTTTAACGCATGAAACACATAGAAAGGCTATCAACTCAAGTGTGCAACTTAGTATGAAAAAGTTCACCTAATTGCAATCCTTTTCAATTGAATTCGATTTTTGTCTAAAACCTTTACTACTTTTGATTCAAGTTCACAAAACAATAAGTTGGATCATGTTCTTAAATCTAGCACCACTCATACATAAACCCTAAAAGTTTCGAACCAATTAGAATCAACATATAAGAGATATCAATTAAGCAAATTCAATTAAACAATCACACAAAAGCAACTAAGAATCACAACATATGAATCGAAAATTCTCATTCAATCATATAAATTTCAGAATTAATAACTTTGTTCAAACATAAATGTCAACTAGAACAATCCAACGAAAATCAAACAAGGTTACAAAGTAGAGGTCGAATTACATCGTGGATGAAAGATGAGGATGGTTGATTGACGTTGGGATCCTTGAAGCTTGAAAGCAAGTCTTCAATGGTGGTTGATGGATAAATGGTTCACGGCTCCTTCTTCTCCCTTCAGCCTTGCTTGAATTCCATGGGTGAACTAGAGGATGGAGAGAGGATGAGAGAAACTCACGACAACAATATGATTTTTCTGAATTTTTCTAAAGTGTGGAACCCCTTTCAACGTCAAAGAGGGGGAGTATATATAGGAGCACGGCTAGGGTTCTCCAAGCAATCAGAATTTTCCACATAGCTTCAACCAATGATAACTCGCCAAGTAAGCCCTGTGATGTGGTCCAACCAATCAAAACTCTCTAAAATACCTCCCTAATATTTAGTTGCCGAAATTTTTTGAAATTATTCTGATTTTTCTCTTTTATTTCGGCCAAACTTCCTTTAGGGATGAATCTAGACGCCTTTGAGAGCTTTTCTTGGTGTCCACTCTTTTTCTTCCCTTGAAAGTCTCCCTAAGAAATCTCCAACGTAATCTCTTTTATATTTTCTGATTTTTCACGTTGCTTCCTCCTTTCTCTCTTAGCATATCACGGCAATCACACAAAATTACTCCTCCAAGAATATTTCCTTCCTTAAAAGTCTCCCTAGAAAATCTCATGGCTTAATCATTTATTTTCCTTCTCAATTTTCACGCCAACTCTCTCTCTTCCTCTTAGGATTTCACGGCAATCACTCAACACATATTCCTTTGCGTCACAAAACCCTAGTTTCATGGGCTTTTGTCCATTGCCGAAAATTCAATTCATTCTAAAAAGTTCTTGGGCCTTCTTGCGTCACCTCCTTGCCATGTCATTTTCTAAGGTCTTCAAGAAGCTTCTCTCATGTCATGACACTTCACTTTTCTGATTTCCATTCTTGGTTGACTCAAGAGTCTCGTTTTGGTAGGGTTTCCTCTTTTGGACAGGGTTTCCTGGTTGAAACAGGAAAGCTTCTTTTCTTCATTTCATGCTCATTTATGCAACCCTTTGTATCTCATCTTGTCTCCCTCTAACGTTGGTTAGCTCCTCTTTCCATTTATGAGCTCAATTCAGCTCATTTATTCCAAAGCCCTGAAAATAGAAACTGTTACCAAAAATAGAAACTTTCCTAAAACAATAAATGACAACTTTCCTAAACTAAAATGGGAAACTTTCTAAAAATGAAAAATAGAAACTACAAAACGGAAACTTTCTACAAGTAGGAACTTTCCCAATCGAAGAATGGAAACTTTCCTAAACAGGGTTTCTTTAAGGAAATAACGCAGGAAATGTAGGGAAATAGCAATTAGAACGTCGCATTAAAATGCTCCTATCACCATCAAAAACTTTGACGATTCAGAAAACGTCATAACTTTTCATGGCGTTTTGTAAACCTCATTGACATTTTTGAACTTTTACGGCGTTTGCGAAATGCCACATAGGATAAAATTTTGATATCAAATAATAATGACGTTTCAATGTAAAAATATCATTGATCGAATGTACTTTTTATGACGTTTTTCATAAAATGCCATGAAAAAAATGTAATTAAAGATATTATGTGTAGGTTAGAAAACTTTGACGATTAAGAAAACGTCATAACTTTTCATGGCGTTTTGTAAACTTCATTGACATTTTTGAACTTTTACTGCGTTTGCTAAATGCCACATAGGATAAAATTTTGATATCAAATAATAATGACGTTTCAGTGTAAAAATATCATTGATCGAATGTACTTTTCATGACGCTTTTCATAAAATGCCATGAAAAAAATGTAATTAAAGGTATTCTGTGTAGGTTAGATTTCCAACGGGTTAGTCCATTGACTTGGCATTAAACTCATTCCCCTCGATGTAGAAACAACTTGCTCTTTTAGTAGGCCTTTTGTCAAAGGATCTGCTATATTTTTCTTTGATTTATCTAAAGCTATCAATTCTGATTCCATTGATAATCGTGCAATGCATATTTGTTTGGACAATCTCATAACACGGCTGCTCCTCCAAGTGTAAATACATATTCACTTCTTGAACTTGAATATGGTGCTATTGGAAATCCAATTAGCATTGCTATATCCTTCCAACACGGTTGGACCACTGTAGTGTAGACCATAATTTATGGTATGTTTTAAATACCCTAATAGTCTAACTAGTGCATTCCAATGATCCTTTCGAGGATTTCTTGTATATTGACTAAGTTTACTAATAAAAAATAAAATATCTAGTCTAGTACTATTCATGATATACATTAAGCTCCCAATCACTTGAGAATACCTTAATTGAGAGATTCCTTCCCCTTCATTTTTTACCAGTCTAGTGTTGGGATGATATGGACCAACAAAACCACATAATAAAAGCTACCATCTTTTCATTTTTGATGTTTTCAATGTCTCTATTGTATAGACACACAAGAAGATTGTTCAATTTTAAAGGCCTTCTTATCAAAAATCACGAGTTTTCTGCGCACTTATATCTAACTCATTGTTTATATAAACTGAAATTCAACTGACCGCCAGTTCCAAATCAAAAATCTTGACTAGAACAGACAAATTCACTTGTTGGATGTGTATCTGATTTACTGCTTATACTTATTGAATGCTTTCAATTATTTCCATCCAACATCAGATTGCACAGAGAGAGAGAAGGAAGGGAATATTCCATTGACTTTATTTACTTAGATGAACGATGTTCAAAGTTCCATAAATTTTCTTAGTGAAAATGTAATAGAGAAGCCGGTTATTGCTTTCATAACATAAAAAACAGACAAGTTCAAGCCATTGACTATAGATTACTGAAATCAAAAATTGTTTCTCCTATTTTATATGAAAATCACAGTCCTTTTTATCAGTAATAGACAAAAGAAAATGACTTGTCTAGTGAGAATGATGTGAAGCTTGAAGTCATACACCATAATCCCTTATTCATTAAGGCTGTACTTGAACATGATTCTGAAGAAGATGATGGCTTATCTAATGATGAGGATGCGGAGCTTGAAGTCATACACTATAATCCCTTATTCATTGTAGCCGATATTCCCAAGGAGGAAGAGAGTCCTTCACTACTTTGTGATTAGAAGTTGAAGAGTCGAGGACTTTGTCTCCTCGTACATCCAAAGAGAACCATCATGAGCTTCCCAAGATAGCTAGAGAGTAGAACATTGAGCACTTATGTTCTTAATGAGAAGATTGAGAATAAGGTACTTTTACTTCTTAATTCACTATTAAGTGGTCAATGTTTCTACAATGAGGTGATGAATTGGAAAGGAAGTCGAGCACTTGCACTCAACCTTTCCCATCACTCTCAGGAGATTCTACCACCTATTACTCGTAAGAGCATAATTTCTACACCACTTTTGAAGGAGAATGCAAGGTTAGCTCCTAGGAAAAAAAAAATTGAGAAGATGAAGATTAAGAAGCTACATTTTCGGGAACCAGTTGGAATTTTCATTGATAGTTCTTGATGAGTTAGGTTTCGTGCTTCTCAATAAATTTTTCCCACTCTTTTGTTTCGCTTTTAACATCAATAGAAAATTACTCTTTGCACTAGAGTTGACTGGGTTGTGTTTTAAGGCTGGGATAGGGTTTAGAATATGGGGTTTAAGTCAAACTCATGGATTTTTTTTTTTTAAGGAAGAATCATAAAGATTTTCTCAAACTCATGCAACTTAGTTTAAATAGATTGACATAAAATTACTTTTCAAAAAGAAAAGAATTGTTATAAAATGATGTTTCCTGAACTTTTGTTTCCCTACTTTTTTGTATGTACTGTCAAAAAATACCTAATACTAGAACTAGAAACAATTACTGTACACCTCGTAATAAGTTTATTTTATAACACCATAACAAAACCCTAATCCCAAAGAGGCCAATCAAAGAGGTCTTTGATTAAGGTTGTAATGGGGCCAAGGGTATAGGTTTCAAGAAAGAAAAAATGAGGATATCACAAAGATCCTAAGGAAATTTAGCGGAGTACTAGATGATGATGTATAGATATAAAAACTTCGATGAATTTCCTCAGGAATAAATTTTTGAGGTCGGATGTCATATTTTTGGGACTTTGCTTCATTCTAATCTCTCCTGTAATACAACCAGACAATGTATGAAATCCAAGGAAGATTTTTCTTTCATATTTTGATATTTCTCTTTTCTCTTCGATAGCCAACATTTCTTTTTTATTCTCCCTTCCTTGAATCAACATTTACAATAGATTTTACTCACATTTCTTACAAAAATATATGAGGAGATAAATAGTATTATGACTGATGCAGTAAATGAAGCATTAACTTTAAGAGAGAATATGTCATTAGGAAAAGGTTCCCAGTGAACTCTACTTGTTCATTATTGGCTACATAGTATTTTTTTTTTCGTGTAGGACATGTTAGCTAACTTTCAATTTCAATGTAAATGATGACCTCTATTTCAGTGTGAATATGTTATTAGGAAAAGGTTCCCAGTGAACTTTACTAGTTCATTATTAGCTACTTAGTACTTGAACCATTTTCATGAATATATTCCTCTGTTTCTTTGTATTGTTTGTCACATCAAATATTCCTACCTACAGTTAAATTAGGGTTCTTAGGAAGAAAAGATTAGTCAGAAACTAAAAATGATCAAAATGACTCAGGAAAATACTTACCTGGTCACATTCTTACATCCAATAAACCATGTCATCAAATGCCAAGGTCGCTACCTAGTAGCGCATATTATATTAACTACGTACAAAGAAGAAGGTTAATATTGTGTCAATATTACTGATTACCTCATGAAAAATCTAAATCTAAATTCACCATAAATAGTAGTGGTTTAGAATTATGCTTTGTTCAAGTCTAAATTTTTTGAATTGGATTGTTTGACAGCCTATATTGGTATGCTTTGTTCAAGTCTGCACACTTTGAGATTATTTGTGATAAGTATCTCTGCTTAATCTGATTTTGATTTTCTTTTTTTTTGCTTTTGGTTCAAGAGAAACTTGAGAAGCTTGCATGAAAGGTATGACCGCTCTGTAAATGTTCATATATTTTGAGACTTAGGCAATCTTATATGGTCTTTAGTGGTCAGATTTTACCAATCACCTTATTTTTTATTTGCATTATGATTTTGGTTAGGGAAAATTATCCTTATTGGACAAATGGCAAGTGGCCGAAAGAGTCCTTGCTGAATAAGCAGGGACGGATTTTGATAATTTGTATAGATTAGCAAAGCTTTTGAGTCGATGTCATCATGACCACTCTATAATTGAAGCTCTTCTAGACAGTTATATTAATGAGGACCATGTTTTAAGAGTTAGAGATAGGAATATGTTTCTTGGTTTAGAAGATGTACTCTATATTACTAGGCTTAAGATAAGTGGGAAGTTAGTGTTGAAGGAAAAATCGATAAGTGGGAAGTTAGTGTTGAAGGAAAAATCGGTGATCGATGGTGACCTAAAGAATGATGAAAACGTCATGGTAAGAGAGGGTTGGGTATAGTGCCTACTTGCCGCATGAAGCGAAAATCTCATGTTGTTGAGTTCTCTTGGTTGAGGGAAAAATTTCAAACTATACCTTAAAATGTAGATCCAAATACATTAGTCATTCATGTTGCCACCTTGTGCCTCTACATTATAGGCACGGTAATATTACCCACTGATGATCACAAGTACGCAAACTTGTGCTACTTGAAGAGTGTGTCTAGGGGAAAACTTAGGGAATCTGCATGGCGAGTTGCAATCCTCTCCTGCATGCACTATTATATAGTGCGTTATAGAAATGTGGAGCAAAAGAATACTATAGGTGTACACATGTTCATGCTCATGGTGTGGGCGATCGAGCATATCCCTAGCTTTGCTAAGGAACTCTTCGGGCCGACTTCCATGTTCTTGATTATCTTATACAGTTTCCATTGTCTTCTGGTTGTACACCATTGATTTCGCCAAAGCTAGAAAATAATCACAAAAAAAAAAGAAATACCAGCTGCACTTGGATCATTTTTGGGATGACGAGCAAAATCAGGTACTCTCGTTCACATACTCAATTTTTGCATATTAATTGCCTTTGTTTACTAAATATCTTATTGTTCTGACAAATATAAGTATTCTATAGTTTACTTGGCTGCCTTATAATGGGCTGCCTACGAGCTTCTTTCCCAAAGATCTATCGGACCAGTTATGGCTGGAGAGGTACAAGGGGGTTTTGACTCATTAGATGTACATACAACCCATTTTAAACCAACATCCCAATCTTTCCCCAAATCAACTTGGGCTTAGAGAGGCCGATGTGAATCATATAGGACCCTTGCTTTGAAATTGCAAGAGAATTCCAAGTTAAATATGGTTGCTATTGCAATTAGCATTCTTAAGGAAGTGATTCTAGAAGCAGGTGCATATGTATCAAAGAAATCTTGGCCTTCTTTTTGATAGTATCCTTTGGCTACTAAATGAGCCTTGTATTTTTCTATAGTACCATCAGGCTTTAATTTCTTCTTGAAAATCCATTTAAAACCATTTGGTCTACTACTTGGAGGTAAGTCTACCAAATGCCATCTATTATTATGCATGATGGATTCCATTTCACTATTAATTGCTTCCTTCCAAAAAGAAGCTTCTGGAGATGCCATAGCTTCCTTATAGGTTTGTGGTTCTCCTTCAGTTATATAGGACAAGAAATCAGGTCTAAAGTCTTTGGCAATTCTAGCCCTCTTACTTGCTCTCCTAGGTTCATTTTCTTCACTTTCTTGAGCACTAGAAGATGAACTATGTTTATTTTGTTGAATACTAGAAGATGTGCCTTGATCCAAATTACTGATATCTCAATCTATTATGTGCATGTTGCTGCTTCTATTTCCTTTGTATTGGAATATATGTTCGAAGAACTCAGCTTCATCACTTTTAATAATTGTGTTAACATGTATATCAATAATATCAGATTTAAAAACTGAGAATCTAAATGTCACACTATTCTAGGCATAGCCAATAAACACACATCTATAGTTTTGTCCAAGCTTTGCTCTCATTGGAAGAGAAACTCGAATCTTAGCAAGACAACCCCACACTTTCAGCTTTTTATATGAAGGAGTTTTTCCTTTCCAAACTTCATATGGAGACGTATTTGTCTTCTTATGAGGAATTCTATTTTAAATTTCATTTGCAGTAAGTAGAGCATCACCTCACAGATTATGTGGAACACAAGAACTATTGAGCATGGAACTGATCACTTCTCTAAATGTTTGATTTTTACGTTTTGCAACTCCATTTTGTTGTGGAGTGTATGGTGTAGTTGTTTGATGAATCATTCCATGTGAAAAAAATCCAAAAATTCAATGGATTCATATTCTTCATCTCTATCAGATCTTATGATCTTGATTTTCTTATCAAGTTAATTATTCTCTACTTCATTCTTGTATTGTAACATGTCCAAGCCTCATCTTTGCAATGAATCAAGTAAACATAGCAGAATTTGTTGCAATCATATAATAATTTTTCCCACCACGAGTAGGCTTTGCCTTAAAGTCAGAAAGGTCTGTATGTATTTACCTAGTACTTCATTCGATCTTTCTATAAATTTGAAAGGCTGTCTTACAAACTTGGATTATGTGCAAATTTCACAATTATGTTGATCATTTCCATTAGATTTGCACTTTGGCAGCAATCCTAAATCAACCATTCTTTTCAATGAACGATAATTTACATGGCCTAATCTAGCATGCCATAATTCAAAGGACCAGCAAGTAAAAGCCTTATTTATTTAATTAATAATAGTAGTAGTAGTACAACCATCAGTAGACATAACATTCAGTTTGAAGAGTCCATTAGCTAGGTAACTCTTCCCTACAAGCTATCCACCCTTAGTTATTACAACTTTAGATTCAAAAACAAGTTTAAATCCCGTATTCACTATAATAGGACTAGACACGGGAATTTGCTCCAGTGCCTGTCAACCATGTCTCAAAAGGAGAATGATGGGATGTCATAGTAGTCAGCTAAGAAGATGGAATAAGATCCTCATAAGAAAAATTGAGGTGGTTTAAGCAGTCAATAACAGAGTGTTCCGTGCAGGAGAAAATTTGACATTAAATGCGCTCGGTATTGAAAAATGAGTTGTAACTGTTTGGAAGGATACACGAGACCCAGAGGGGGAGGATGAGCCATGAAAAAAGTACCACGCCCTTAGGAGTGAGAAGATCCTGAACTTGTGACTTCAAATGAAGAATTGCCATTAGAATGAGAGCTTCCATGATTGTAACCCCTATGATGAATGAGGTACGACCTCAACCACAAGAATGATTAGCTTGAAGTGCATGGCCTTTTGCATCAGTATCAAAAGGACATATTCAGAGACTCAACGTTCAACACTAAGAAGAAGAGCTTCAAGGGGTTCATAGGATGTTACGTCCCGTACCTCAATTTATCAGTTTACTAGTCATTTGGACGGTAAACGACAATTACTTTCACTTTTTACTTTGTTTCGATACTTTTAGTGGCCCTAAAAGTTGACTTTTTGTTCGGCTCAAAATTTGAGAAAATGTTCTTCATGAAAGTTGTAGAGGACGTTAAACCGAGCGCGTGGATATGTGGTACGTAAAAATCGGAGTTCGAATGTGAAAGTTATAAGCGAAATACTGAAGTTACTGTTTATGTAGTAAGTTTCTATAAATAGCCGAGTTACTGTGGTAAGTTGTCATTTTTGGAAACTTACCCAGCTTTTCTCTCTCCTCTCCCCCGACCCTTTCTCCTCTTCGGCCCGATTTCTTCTCCCTCCGATTTCTTCCTCCTTCGGCCACCCCACGATGGAATCCGGGCACCGGCAAGCTCGCCTCTTCATCCTTGTCACGCCTGTGGTGGTGTTTTGCGGTGGCTCGGCCGGTGGAGCTCGGATTTGAGCCGTGAAGTTCACTGTAGCAGTTTGGGAGTTTTGTCGATTTCCGGCAATTCTGACCGTCTCCGGCCACCAAATTGGTGTCGAAGGTTCGGTTTTTGCCAATGATCATTTCCCCTAAGGTCTTTCATTTCAATTTGTAGTGTGGAGGTCGAATCGACGATTTCAAATTCTAGGGTTCTTGGGTTTTTCTGGAAAAATTTCACCAGCCAAATTGGAGCTCTTCGAGGTAAAATTGGAAAATGTTGTGAACATGAAAAATGTTGGGTTTGATGAGTAGGTGGTGCTGCCGAAATTTGGTGACCATTGGAGGTGGTGGTCACCGGCGCGTGAGCCCCACGCGCCGCCACTGTGGGTGGCGCGTGGAGCCGTGTAGGGCAGTGTTTTAATTCCGATTTTTAGCCCATTAAATCCTATAAATTGTGCAGAGCTTGTATGTGAAGTTTGGTAATTTTTGGAGAAACTTGGAATTAATTATGAATTTTTGAAGTTTAGGGTTTCGATTATCGAATTACGAGAATCCGACCGTCGGATATCTCTCGGTTCTGCCTTGGAACCTTTAAATTAACGAATTGGTATTAGTGGTATAATTTGGGCTGAATCCGAGGAGAATGGGAGATGTAATTATGAGGAATTGATTTTAGGAATCGTATTAAATTGTTGAATAATTATTCACGGAATATAATTGTGTACAGGACGACGTATCAAGCTATTGCTCGATGACGGAACTCGAATGCGTGATCGTCGGAATAGTACTGTGAGTGGACTTTTGTTTTTAAGTAAATGATGCATGCATTTATTTTGAAATTATTGGTTTATTTAATTATCGTTTTATTTGTCGAGCATGATATTTTGTCTTGGATTATAATTTGACATTGATTTTTCATGAGTTTTGGATATGTATTTATTATGCTCGGATTTGGATTTACTTCCAATAATGATTTTCAGAGATTGATTACGATTTATCTTGGTTATGATTTGCGCATATTAATTTGTTATGCGCGGATTCGAATTTATAATTCATGTTGATTTTTTTTCGACGAATATATTTCCGAGGTGATTTCCGGAATTGCATATTATATTTTCATTCGTTGATTTGAGATTTTTAAAGGATTTTCGAAATGGGATTTCGATGGAGTTATATTTCTTATTTATTTATCGACTTTCGGATTTGGCATTGGGAATGCCTTGATGACGATCTTGGAATTGATTTTGTTTCGATTTATGGAGACTGTTTTATTACTATTCTCTCCTATTTATCTTTGAACTTGAGATTATCTTGGCGTGTGGGACACGTCGGTGGAAATTCATTTGCGAGAGTTGGGGAAGCCTTATGTATTTATGGATTTATATGGTTACGGATTACCCTTTTGCCATACTTTGGGTGACTTTTATCATTGCTAGCATTGATCTTCCGCCTTTGTGGCGAGGTGATGGGATCACCGAAGCCCTCCGCCTTTGTGGCGCTGGTTACTGTCTCTGTGACAGTAATTCTGAAGCCCAGTATCCTATCGCTACACTTAGTGGCGTAAGGGTATATTACGGGAGTAATGAGAGTACTTTAGCCTAGGAGGCTATCACCCGAGCCTGGGAGGCTCACTTGTATGGCTATCATCTTCCCCTACTCATTGTATTATTGCTGGGCTAGCGGGGTCTAGTCCGATTTTCACTGTAGCCAGCGGGGCTGGTCTTATTTCTTTTCTTGAGAAACGAGATTTCCGTTTTTCATTATAATTTTCGAATGTTGTGACTAGCGAGGCTAGTCAGTGTATCGTTTTGAAATTCTTGGTTTTAAAGCTAAATGTGTTTTCTTATTGCTGCATGCATCGGGTTTTTAAAGAAATAAACGTGGGAAAGTATGAAATCTTTTTCTTTTTAATTTGTTTATTTTTGTCCACTCACGCTAACATTTTTACGTACTTTCCCTTGGGCCCTTCGGTTTTCAAATGCCCAATTTGCAGGCGAAATTAGATGAGGTCGGGCGTACATGGAGTCGAGGCATAGTCAACAGCATTGCTTCTGCGTACTCATTCTATTTCTGTGTTCTTTGTTACCTAATGGAATAGTATTGCTCTGATAACCTGTGAAATTAATCTTGTAGTGTGGGTTGAGACTGTTATTTGTGAAATTGGAGTTGTGATTTGGGGAGCATGTAGCTCCAGGAGGATAAGGATGGGCTGATTTAGAAGTGTAATTTTTTCTTTCTACAGGTTTTGGGTAGTTCATTTTAGGGGAAGTTCTGCCAAATTTTTGGAAGAATTTCTTCTAAGGTGGACCCCGCAAGGCCACTTCAGATTTCAGGGTGAAATCTGGGGCGGGTCCTGTCATAGGAGATCAGAAAGTCACATGCTTGGGTTGAACTGATTGTTGTTTCATACAAGGGACCAACATTGTTCATGATAAGGTTAACAACATCCTCCTCAAGGACAAGAGAGCCAACAAGTGCCAAGTTGTCTGTAATGGAATTAAGCTTGTCTTGAAAATCAGAAATGGACATGGTACCTCTAGATGTGCAAAGGAGATCAGCTCAGAGTTTAAGAACTCAGTGTTAGGATTGAGAAGCGAAGGGTTTTGCCAAAGCAATCCACATAGCATGAGAGGAGGTGGAGTGCACAATGGTTAAGAGGACTTTGGGAGTCAGAGAACAATTGATCCAATCATGTAGAAGACATCGTTTGAATTCCAGATTTACTTGATCAGTGAATTTGCCGTCTTTGTCTTTGAGAAAGCAAGAGGACATTGGTTAGTTCCATCAACAAAACCCCAAAGCTTTTGACTTTTCAATATGGGTGATTTATGCAAGCCATAATGGATAGTTTGTGTGGTTAAGTTTGATAGTGAGGAAATTGGTAACAAAGGTAGAATTTTCCGTGGTGGAGGATGAGGAGACCATTAGAGAGAAGTGTGTAATTGAGGGAGAAAAAAAAAACTACGCTCTTGATCCAATAAAGAACAGAAGAGGAATTGAGAATAATCAGTTTGTATTCGATAATTTTCTTTACAAATGATTCCTAGCTTTATAGAAGAGCTGTATTCTTTGTACAGTAAGAACTAAATGCTTGAATTACATAATACATGGAATTGAAAGCATATACATTTATTACAATAAATGGATAAAAGTCAGCAAATCAATACTCTTCAATTTGTAATCAGACATTGGTATAGGCATCGTTGCTTTCAGAGAAAGGATGATGAGAAGGAAGATGGAGATTATTGAAGGTAGAGCTAGACATGTGCCATTCTTGGAGGTGCATGTCGAGGAGAGGTTATATGTGTAATAAATAAATAAATAAATATATATATATATATTTATATATATGGTGGAGGTAAAAAATAGAGGGAGTAAACAAGAAGAAAAAAAAATGAAGGGAGGTCCAAATACAAAACTTAGAGGTCAAACTAGAATCACCCTATTATAATAGCCCACCTAAGATTTAAAAAAGGGCTAAATACTAGTTACTACCCTATGGTTTAGGTCCAAAATTAATTCAGACCCTGGACTTCTAATTTTATCAAAAACACCCCTGCAGTTTCAATTTTAATCTAATAGGTCCAATATGTTAGTCTTTCGATAATTGAGTCATTTAACTTGTTGACGTGGCTCATATATGGTTTATGTTTTATGATGTGGTGTTGAGGTGACATGCATAGTCAATTTAGGAGTGGATCTCACTATTAGAAATCTATCAAATAAAAAATTTTTCAATAATCCAACTATAAGTTGAACCCATAGCAAAATATTAATGAATTGGATCTATTAGATCAAAATTGAGAGTACAGGAGTGTTTTTGATGAAATTAGAAGTCTAGGGACTGAATTGATTTTAGACCTAAACTACAGGGTAGTAACCAATATTTAGCCCTTTAAAAAATAAAATAAAAATATTTAAACCTCTTATGCATTTTATTTTAGTTAAGTACTAGGTAACTAGAGACCTTTTTGCATTCAATGTCTATATGTCATGTACTGGAAACCAAGCCTCTTCACAACTATGAAATGACAGCTAAGCTGTTGAACATTATGCTTTCGTTTCATTTTATTTTTCTATGTAATGTTTAGCCTTGGGATGAAGGAAGAACGAATAATGATGAAGGCAAAGTACGAAAAAGTACAACTTTCCAACATATATAACTTCGAGTCTTTGTAAACTTCAGAGAAACAAAAGATAAAAACTCTTTAGTGTTCAAACCATATATCTTCCTCTATGTCCTCATCTCGTTAAGCTTCAGTCCTCATTTCTCTTTCTATTTCCTACATCAAACAAATTTTTAGGGAACAAAAAATAATTTAAATACTCAATATTCAAATCTTGGATCTGCCACTACACCTAACAAAAAATTAAAAACATTGGAGTGCATGATTAAAATGTAACATGATATGATGATGAAGCCAAAACAACTTTCACATCATGGCCATGAAATACAACTGCTTTCACATGTACAAAGTTACTTGTGAGATGAGGATCTTCAAACTAGACAAAACATATTGCACCCATGGATGCATAGCTAAATTCAGACCAAGCTTAATCAAGATCTCATTGACCACCATATGACTCACAGGCAATTGTATCACCAACTTACCATCCCTCAATGGTTGTAGTTTCACCTTGCTATAAATGTCATAGTTCGCTCGCATCACCTCTATCTCCTCCTCAATCATCAATTGCATGGGCTCTTGACGCTTGCCCATCCACCTTGCTAGAAATGTCATAGCTTGTCCATCCACCATAACCCAGCTCATGGGAATCGCTTCAAGAATATGAGAATCCATCTCTCATACACTCAAAGTGAGTGTCAATTTAAACCCTACATCGAATAGTAGTATAGAATAAGTAGGGTATCATTCTAAGCAGGGGATTGAGGGTGCTCCAGTCATTTAAACTTCAAAGAAAGAAGAATTAATTACAAGTATACAATATGTATGAAAAATTACAAAATATTAAGGAGATTTCAAAAGTATTTGTATTTCTAATCTAATTAAATTAACTACATTAATCGATTCAAACCATGAATTAAGATAGATAAGGGGGAATGAAATATGTATGATGAAGTTAACAATCATTAACACGAAAACGAGTTTTCTAATCATAAATCACGGATCAAAACATGTGAATGAAGAAATCAATCAAGAACAAAGATGAACACATACAAAGTTCTTTTTACTTTCCTTAATTAAATTAACTAGATGAACGCACTATAGTTAACCCTATTAAACATGCAATGCTAGTCATAGGACGCTACTCACTAACAAAACATATTTAACGCATTAAACACTTAGAAAGTTTGATTGATTTAAGCCAAAACTACAAGTTGGAATGCCATACAAGCATGCAAGACTCTTCATTGATTTACCTAAGGAATTATAGGTTTTCCACTTGACAATTAAGACCTAGAACGCTAGCAATCTTAATTTGGATTCAATTACATGCTCAATATTCTAAGTTTGCAACCAAAGAACACAAAACTCATAAAAGGTGGGATTGAAGCACAAAATCAATGAACTTACGTCATCACCAGTGTTCTAAAAAAGGCCGCCCAGGCTGCCTAGGCACCGCCTATGCACTGGGCGGTAGGAGACCGAGGCGAGTATTAGCTAAACGGAGCTCTTAGGCAGAATGGATTTAGGCAGCCGCCTAGGTGGCCTGGACGTCCGTTTGGGCGGTCTGGGCCTCCGTCTGGGAGGCTGGGCAGCTGGGCTGGTTTCAATTTGTTTTTCTTTCTTTTTTCACGACACTGAAACCCCAAATAGATCAGACAAGTAGAAACATGTGAAGGGCTAGCTAGGTTTGGCTAGCTATATATTCAGATCAGATCCTTGCCAAGTAAAAGCCAATTCGATCCCACAACTCCTATTCGCTCTCCCCACCAAGCCACCGCGTCTCTGCACCACCCTTCCACCGCAGCTCCACTGCGCCTCTGCTCCACCACTTTATCTTGGCCTCAGATTCCCTCTACTCCCCTCGAGCCACCGTAGCTTCCCCCCAAGCCACCCCCAACTTCCCCTTAAATCAAGATCTTGAAATCTGAGAATTGAAACCTTGTTTTTGTGAAGTTATTCATGAGGTGATTGAACAATGAAGAGAAATATGAGAGACTGGAGAGTGGTGGCTTTTGGTTTTGCGCAAGAGAGGAAGAAAATATCATAATGAACATGGCTGTTTGTCAAGAGAGAGAGAGAGAGAGATAGAGGGGTGGCTGCGGTTTGTCGAGAGAGAGAGGATAGATAGGGGTGGCTCCAGCAGCATAACTAATTGATTATGTTTGAACTTTGAACATGTTAGGTGGCACGTTTCCTATACTAATTATATAAATATTCAATCAAGTTGTTGGAGAATGGAGAATGGTCATGTTTGTGGGGGAACTTGGAATAAAATATAATTCTATAGAATATCTTATTATTTATAAGTTATAATAAGTATTCATTTTAGGCTATATATACTTGATATATACTCTTATATATATATATGATATAAAAATAAATAAAAATTTTAAAAATACAAAACCGCTTGGGCTCTCCTCCCCAGCCCACCGCCCAACTAGCGCCTAGCGATTTTTCGAACCTTGGTCATCACATATTGAAATCGCAATTTATGTCTTCTAGAAACCTAAAATGTTTTCATGCTTCATGATTATTGGAAACTAAACATCAAAAAATAGACTTTATTCTCACAAAATATCGAAACATCCATTTAAAACAAATACCTATAATGCTAGTATAATTGTTTTTAACGTTACAAAACAAATAAACCAAAAACAAAAGATAGAAGGACATGGTTACACTTTTGAAGAAATTCAAGAACGAAAGAAGGTCTTCAAAGGTGGTGGACGTTGATGAGGACTACGGCAAGGATGTGTTTGAGATGATGGAGCTTTGCTTCACGGCTTCAAGTCTTGAACAATTGTAGAGGATCCGAAATTTAGAGAGTAAAGGGGAGGATGGCGTTATTTGATTTAGAGTTTGAGAGATTTTTGAGTTGTGCAAAGGGTGGACGTGTATGGAGGGAGAGAGATGGCTGAATGGAGTGAAGGAAGATGCTTGGGACGTCCAAAATAGGTGTGTATATATAGAGAAGCTTTAGATGTCAAACCCTAGCTCTCCATCTTCAATTCTCATTCACTTTCCTTCTTTGTGTTGATGTAGATTTCCTTTTGAATTTTCTCATTGATCCACATCATCATGGCTGTAATACATCCTCAAAATCAGATCAAATATAGAGTAGAGACCTTCCCAAACTCGTCCCAAAAGATATTCACATCCTAAACTTTCCTTATTCGCGCAAAACAGATTTATGGGCAGATTGACCTTCATGAACTAAATTGGGCATAACTTCTTCTAAAAAATTGATATTGATGAACCGTAAAAAGTTTTAGAAACTAGACATCCGTAGCTTTCCAACCATATAAATATCGAAATTTATTTCATTCTGAATTGTCCTCAGGGCTTTGTCGAAGTTGACTAATGTGCACAAGCACATTCCTAAAAACTCTCCCTTTTTGGGATTTCCGAAATCTTCTTGAATATTCTTTATTTTTTAACAGAAAAAAAAACCAAATGGAATTGATTTAGGATTTCTCCAAGACGTCAAAAAGGGTCTAGAAACTCATGTGCAAGTCACATGCTTCAATCTTTGGGCCAGGCTTCTCAATTGGACAATTTTAAAGCCCATTCTTCAATTGTGACGTCAAGTATGTCTTCTAGAACATTCTTGAACTATCTTGAGTCATCTTGAAGCCACAACATCTCCTAGCCTCACCAGGTCTCCTAGCAGCATCAGGACTCCTAGTGTGATCAAGTTTCCTAGTCCAACTGGGATTCCTTCATTTCTCATTTGCGAACACCATTTTTCTGAGCTCACTCCTAGTTGACTTAGGATTCCTACTTCAACTGGGATTCCTTTTTCTGGTAGGATTAGGAAAGTTTCATTTCTCCATTTCTTTCCCATTTCAACGCCTCATTTCTGTCTTGCCTTCATTTCTTTCATTTCCAGCTCTTCTTAGCTAATTTCTTGCGTTTGGAGCTCAAATGTAGCTAATTACAACAAAGTTAGTTAGAAATGATATTGTTAAGAGAATAACTAAGTAAAATGTAGAGAAAATGACATTAAAAACATAGAAAATATTAGTCTGATCAATCTCAACAAAAATTAACCAAGTACTACGGTTGACACTTAATAATCGCTATCTGTCAAACATTAATCTCCGCTCATACTCATCCTTATGAGCAATGTACACATCAATCATTGGTTGATTATCATCTCTTGCTTCTACCATGACTTGCACACCTGGTCCACCCCTTAAGCAATCAGACTGGATGTCCTCAAGTACTTGGACACTTCCAGGTCACTAAAACTAGAACTCCGTAAATTAAAAATTATAAGCATAAATCTATTGAAAAATAATAATAAAACTGTAATTTTAAACTAACGGAATCATACCCTCTATATCCCACTAACTTTAAACTCAACAATCACAAATTCAATATCAATACTATTGGCAAACTCTTTTTCAATGCAGAGACCCATCGAATAATCAAGGAACTTATCTTCCATCTTATTTCGTAGTTTGTTTTCTATGATGTGCAAAAATAAAAATGCTCTCTTTGTTAATGGATAGATTAAAAAAAGTACACAAAGTGATCAGTACTTATTTTTCTATAAACTCTGGATAATTGTCCTGAAGCAACTGAAAGGCTTATTTGGTGACCAAACGAAGCTCACACTTTGCAGGGCCTGGAAAAAAAAAACTCATTTTTAATATTCAATTCAACACCGCCTTTAAGTTGGTTACTTTGGCCTTCAATTCACATTGACCTTTTCAAAATCCTATATTAAAACCTAATCAAGTAATCAAAATATCCCAAATTCCTAAATCGAAATTGCATATACTTACCTGGATGGAAAATGAAAAGAATGGAGGTAGATTGTTGCTTAGACGAAATAGCCCAGCCTTCTCTAGATGACTGATTGACTGGATTTCGACATTAGATAGAGAAGAAATATGCGACTGAAAAAGTGAAAGACGAAGACTAAGGCTGAAGCAGATTTTTTTTTTTCTTCTCAAAGTAACCTTATTTAGCTAGGCTATTGCAAATATAGGGTTGTGTTATTTAAGCTATAGGGCTACTTGACAAATTTTCGGCCCAATTTTGGGTTGGGCTATAAGCCAAGTTCATTTACATAGATACGCCAGTGGTGTTGTGGTAGTTTTTGGGTTTGTGTTCTTGGAAATAACACAAAGAACATGGGTAAAAGGGTAGGTTAGATCTACGTCTACCTTGGGTTATGAAATTTCAGCAGTAGTTGTTTGTGATGTCATAGGTAATAAGAAAAAAAAATACTACACCATGAACTAAACATACAAAGCCTATTCCTTCCAAACACATCCATATATCGAAAATAGTAATCAAGCCAAAAAAACAAACAAAGGTAAGAGAAAAAGTAATGAAATACCAACCTTGTTGTAAATATTAATGTGGCTATTCATGTAATACCAATTACTGTTGCATGATATACGCCAATTAAGATTGATTGGTGATTAACAAAATATAATTAGCGATTGATTGATTATAATAAGATGAGTAATTGATGTAATCGTTAAATAGTTACCTTTTTGTAAACCTGAGGTACTCCTATATAAACCTCATTGTGAGATAAATAGAATCACTTCATTCTTCACACTCTCTATTCTCTGTGTCATTTCTCTCTTCTCTCAAACTCTCTTACTTTTCGTTTTACAACACGTTATCCGCACGACAAGCTCTAGGATTCAGATTGCGAGTTGCGGAGAAGAGGTGGTTCATCATTCAATCAAGAGGAGAAGCGAATAACTCCTGAGTTATTGGATTGGCTGAGAAGACAACCTTCATAGTTCTGCACCTATAAACTGAAGATTCATATGTTCTTCATCAAGTATGTTTTTTTCTCCAAAATCTAATTTTATATTCATGCTTATTGAGCCTATTGATTGAATATGAACAATCACCATGATGCATGAACCCTAATATTTGGTGTGTATATATATATATATATATATTTGTATATATTCATTCTTGTGTCTTGAATTGTTTGCCTTTGGATTGTTTGATTGGAAAAGAAAAGAGAAAAAAATTATGGACTGCAACTATATATCCCTAGTTCTTGGTCCAGTAGTACCAAATCACTAGTAGAGGCTATCTACACTATATTAGTCTTAGATCAGTAGCACCAAATTCAACAAGAAAGAAAAAATAGATTGTGCAGTTGTTGGAATTTGAACCCAGCCAAAATAGGTACCAACACAACATGTTGTCCGCTGTACCACTATGGCAAGTTAGTATGTGTTAACACCATTTAATATTAATTCTGCCATAAGCAGATTCTAGGCCACTTAATTGGTGATTGATCAATCCGTGTTTTAATCTTGATTGACTTTTATCCAAAATGATTACGATAGTAATTTATGCTCATTACCATAATCATTTAATAATTTATTTTTTATTATTTCATCTTAATGACGTATTTTACGTTTATTACTATAATGATTTTGTTTTTGTTACTTGCTTTATTTGCTCATATTAATTATATGAATATTTTACTGGCTTAAAAAAATTCCTTGCACTAGAATATATATATGTAGAATGCAAGTACTTAATGAACCAGAAGTTCACACACATAAATATTGAACCAGAAGTTCATACATAAATGTTGAACCAGAAGTTCACACATATCGAACCCGTTGTTTCGATAACATTGAAAGGTTATGAATCTTTCCAAGTAGGCGCATCCAATTCAATGCGATGTCTAGGTAAGATTCAATGAAGCTATGTACTTAAGAGAGACTCGCTCCACCTAAACCTCATGCCCTTACCTGGTCGTATTTAATTGGAGTTACCAAAAGGGTCGAGTAATAACATTTCATGTACATCGAACCTGTAATTTCGATAATGTCATATAAGGAACTTGAAGTTTCATCCATGAATTCACCATACATGTTTAATCCTATTTTTCATACCATGCTATAGAACCTGAAGTTCTTACCCATAGCACTAACAATTATCCTTTGAATCCTCGTAGAGAATGTCAAATCTCAACAAGCTTGACTTTGTTGCTTTGGAAGTTTCCGAAAGGAACTACCTCAAGTGGACCCAGGATGTCAAGCTCCATTTGACTGCAAATAAGATAAGATCAACGATTAATGCTGACAACATCGCCCCTGAAGATATGAAGGCAAGGACTATGATTTTCATTAGGAAACATATGGAGGAAGCACTCAAGGTGAAATATTTAGCTAAAGAGGACCCATGGTCCCTTTGGGTCGCTCTAGAAGAGCGATTCAACCATCAGAGGACCATTTACTTGCCGAAAGCAAGGCACGACTAGCAGAACATATGTTTCCAGGATTTCAAGACTGTCAATGAGTATAACTCTGAAATTTGCCAGATTCGATCACTCCTAAAATTCTGTGGAGAAGAGCTCACAAAAGCTGATCTATTGGAGAAAACTTTCTCCACCTTCCTTCTTCTTGTATGGTCCTGCAGCAACAATACAGGGAGAGAAACTTTGCTAGATTCTCAGAATTGGTCACCGCCCTGTTGCTCGCTGAAAAGAACAACAACCTACTTTTGAGGAATGATCAAGCAAGGCCCACCGGTACCAGAGCAGTTCCTTTGCTTGAAGCAAATGCTATTGCCCATCGCAAAAATTACCACGCAAGGAGAAATCGGGGTCGTGGAAAGGGAAGGAGGCCTGAACGTTCGAGACATGGAAGGAGAAATGGGCCCATATGACCGTGACCACCAAGGTAATCACCCAAGGGGTCGAGGAGGACGTGGACAAGGCCCACGTGGTGGAAACTAAAATGCCTAGGTCCAACAAGCTCAAATTAGAAAGAATGTTGGCCCGGCCCGTCACCTTCAGAATCAGCATAATCTATGTTATAGATGTGGAGGCACTGACCATAGGTATCGCACCTTCCATGCAACAAATGAAGATATAGGAGAGTATCATGCCAGACGCGGAATTCGAGAGGCCTACCTTGTGGAAGGGTCAGTTCCTATGGATACCGCCTTGGAGATTACTGATTTCCAAGCAGCCAATGGGTACATTGAGGATTGAAAACTAGAGAACATGGACACAATAGGCACTTGTGCCATATCTATATTATTGTAATGAATAATGGTTTATATTTTCTTTGGATTATCTTTGGTGATTTTTGGAATATTGGTTTTATAATTTGGTTATGCTTGGATGTTTAATTCAATAAAGTTATTTATTTTCATACATGTGATCCATTGAATTAAATTTATGAATAGGCATGTCTTGTGGGGAAGTTTGTTGTCTGGCTGATAGTGCTACTACACACACCATACTCCGAGATAGGAAGTATTTTGCAAACTTATTGCCTACTCATACCCCTGTGACAACTATATCAGGTCAACCCAACCTGATAGAGGGTCATGGCAAAGCCCATTTTATGTTGTCCAATGGTACTGAATTTACCATTAATGAGGCCTTATATTCTCCACGTTCCAGAAGAACGTTATTGAGTTTTAAGGATATTCGAGCCAACGGTTATCACGTTGAAACCACTGAGGAAAAAGGAGTGGAATATCTTTGCATAACCTCCAATTTGTACGGCCAGAAGCATACATTGGAGAAGCTAAAATGCCTTTCAAGTGGTCTCTACATGACTACCATAAGATCAATTGAGGCAAATCACATAACTAGCCAGAAGTTAACCAATTCGAGCAACTACTTGCTTTGGCATGACCGCTTGGGACACTCAGGTCAAAGTATGATGCGCCGTATCCGAAATTCATCCCACGGGCATCCCCTTACCAATAAGGATCTTGTGTATAGTAACACATTATGCCAAGCTTGCTCATTGGGAAAATTAAACGTAAGACCATCATATGTAAAGACTGAAAAAGACTCCAACCTTTTCCTACAAAGAATACAAGGGGATATATGTAGACCTATCCAACCACCATGCAGACCATATAAATATTTCATGGTTTTGGTTGATGCATCAACAAGGTGGTCACATGTTACACTATTGTCCATAAGAAATACTGCGTTTGCTAAACTCCTTGCCCAGATTATTAAATTGAGGGCTCACCACCCAGATTATCCAATAAAGTCTATAAGACTTGATAATGCTGGAGAGTTTACATCGAAATCTTTTGATGATTATTGCATGTCCCTTGGGATTAATGTTGAGCATCCAGTTCCCTATGTTCATACCCAGAATGATCTCGCAGAAGCGTCCATTAAAAGATTACAAATGATCGCACGGACCTTGGTAATGCGCACCAAGCTTCCAGTATCTGTGTGGGGCTATGCAATTTTGCATGCAGCTATGTTGATCCGACTGAGGCCCATTGCCACTCAACCTTATTCCGCGTTACAATTGGTTACTGGGTACGAACATGATGTTTCGCACTTACGCATATTTGGGTATGCAGTTTTCGTGCCAATTGCACTGCCACAACGTACAAAAATGGGTCCTCAACGAAGGATGGGCATATATGTCGGTTATGAATCCCCATCCATTATACGCTTTTTAGAGCCCTTGACAGGCGAATTCTTTACCGCTAGATTTGCGGATTGTCACTTTGATGAGATAGTCTTCCCGCCGTTAGGGGGAGATAAGAACGTTACCGTTCCTGATGAACGACGTGAATTGACGTGGAATGTCCCCACTATGTCTCATCTTGATCTCCGAATAGCACAATGTGATAATGAAGTGAGGAGAATTCTAGATCTACAGAGTGTAGCCCAAAATATGCCAGACGCTTTCTCTAATCTAGCTAAAGTGACGAGATCACATATACCTGCTGCAAATGTGCTTGTAAGGATAGATGTCCCTGTAGGACGCCTCGCCCCAAATGGCCGAGGTACAACCATGGCGGCTAACCAGTCACATGTTCCTGCCCAGAAGCGACGTAGACCACTAGGTTCGAAGGATTCTTATCCCTGGAAGAGGGTAAAACCGGCACAAACGAATCCACTAGACATCGCGATCTCAACTGATCCATCTCACGAGACAATTCCGGATTATGGGTCTGTCCTAGAAGAGACGATGTTGGGGGACACTCCAACGTCTGAACCCACTCCCGAGAATAGAGAAATCTTGGTAAATTATGCATGCTTAAGTGAGATCTGGAATCGGAATGAGATTATCATCGATGATATATTTGTATTCGCATTAGCTATCGAAATTATAAATAGCGATGACATCGAACCTCACTCCGTTGATGAATGTCAACGTAGAGACGACTGGCCAAAATGAAAAGAAGCAATCCAGGTCGAATTAGATTCCTTGACAAAGAGAAAGGTGTTTGGACCTGTCATTCCCACACCTCCCCATGTTTAACCTGTGTTAACGTTAGTGACCGAGGGGGTCTCTAGTTAGCTTTAAAGAGAGAGTGAGAGATTGACACAAGATGTATAGTGGTTCGTTTCCCGCCTTGGAGGGAAACTATGTCCACTTGAAAGTTGTACTAGTGCGTTGAGCCTTGCGGCCCAAGGGGATTACAAAAGATGTAATGGGATTGTGTTTAAGTGGGAGGAGGCATTCCTTTTATAAGTGAAGGAAGCCATCTCCTTTACATGGTTTTCGATGTGGGACAAGCAAAGATAACTATTCTAGTGTAGAAAGCCTATTTGTGAGGGCAACTTGGCAAGGCCGGAAAGGTGGCTTCCCGGCGACGGATTTGCGACTTCCGGATACCGTGGCGTAGCTTGAACATAGGGCTACAAGATGCAAGTAGTGGTTGGGCCTCACCATGGCTTGTGGGTATACCAAAGAGGGTGTTACTTATGCTTGGTGAGATAGCAAACTAGTCATGCTAGTAGAGGTATCTACAACCTGTAGGATTTAAATGGGTATTTATAAGGAAGCGTAATGAGAAAAACGAGATTTGAGATACAAGGCTCGTCTAGTGGCGCAAGGATTTTCTCAACACCCTAGGATTGATTACGAGGAGACATATTCTCCCGTAATGGACGTTATAAAGTTCCGCTACCTTATCAGTTTGGTAGTTTTCGAAAAACTAAGTATGCAGTTAATGGATGTGGTCACAGCTTATCTCTATGGGGATCTTGATACAGAGAAAGAGATATATATATATATATATATATATATATATATATATAAGAAAGTTCCTGAAGGACTTAAGATACCTGATACAAATAGTTCTAGACCACGGAACACGCTCTCCATTCGTTTGAGGCGTTCACTTTATGGATTAAAACAATCCGGACAGATGTGGTATAATAGTCTAAGTGAATATTTGATCGGGATGGGATATATAAACAATAAAATATGTCCATGCGTGTTTATTAAGAAAACAAGTTC
The DNA here is from genome assembly GCA_001662545.1 of Rosa x damascena. Classification (NCBI taxonomy): domain Eukaryota; kingdom Viridiplantae; phylum Streptophyta; class Magnoliopsida; order Rosales; family Rosaceae; genus Rosa; species Rosa x damascena. Next base: position 18,050 of record LYNE01001428.1, on the reverse strand, counting down.
TGGATTTGCAATTGTGGCGGTCTATGTCGATGACATGAATCTGATTGGTATTCCTGAAGAGATCAAAGAAACCGCAAAGCACTTGAAGTCTGAATTCGAGATGAAAAATCTTGGGAGAACGAGTTACTGCCTCGGCCTGGAGCTCAAGCACCGTGCTGATGGCATTCTGCTTCATCAATCAAACTACATCCAGAAGATGTTAAGACGTTTTAATGAGGATAAAGTGAAGCCCTCAAGCACTTCCATGGTTGTTCGAAGTCTAGATCCTAAGAGAGATCCGTTTTGTCTTGCATATGATAACGAAGAGATATTGGCACAAGAAGTCTCATACTTGAGTGCAATAGGCGCATTAATGTACTTGGCTCAATGCACTAGACCAGACATTTCATTTTTTGTGAACTTGTTAGCTAGATATAGCTCTACGCCAACACGCTGCCACTGGAATGGCATAAAAGATATTTTTCTCTACCTTAGAGGTACGATTGATATGGGCTTATTTTATCCCTATGCATCAAGAAATTGATCAAACCCCTTTGATCCTCAGAATGATGCTCGCCTTGTTGGATATGCTGATGCAGGCTATCTATCAGACCCGCACAAGGCGCGTTCCCAAACTAGTTATGTCTTTACCATTGTGAATACTGCAATTTCTTAGAGGTCTACAAAACAAACTCTTGTTGCTACCTCTTCGAATCATGCTGAGATTCTAGCTCTTCACGAAGCAGTACGTGAATGAATATGATTAAGAGCCATCACAAAGCATGTTGGAAGCACATGTGGACTGTATTCCACCACTGATGAACCAACCACTATCCACGAGGATAATGCTGCTTGCATTGAGAAAATGAAGATGGGTTTCATCAAAGGAGACAACACCAAACATATTGCACCGAAGTTCTTCTTCAATCAGCAACAACAGGAGCATCAGAAGATTGAAGTCAAGCAGATTCGATCTGAAGACAATCGTGCAAACCTCTTTACCAAGTCACCACCAAAGTCTACATTACAGAAGCATGTACAGGGTATTGGTCTACGTAAATTATCTGAATTACCTAACATGTAATTTTCAAGGGGAGTATCCCAAAGCATACACACTTGACCATTGTGTACTCTTTTTGTCCTTCGTCCAGGGTTATTTTGTCCCACTGGGTTTTGTTACCTGGCAAAGTTTTGACGAGGCACATCTTTGGCATGGTCACCCCCACTTACTGCATCCTGAAGATGCTTTGATTTGACATATATGCATTTGCTCATCTTTTCCCTTCGACCCCAGGTTTCTCCCACTGGGTTTACCAGGCAAGGTTTTGGTGTAGCAACTCTAATGCATCCTTCTTGTAGACATATTACCTACCTATGGTGTTGATAAGAAGACTTCACCTATCTCTGAAGCTGTGATACTGCTACTCCACACTCAAGTGCGTTGTGCTCTTTTTCTCCTTCGACCAAGGTTGTTTTTTTTTCCCACAGGGTTTTTATTACTTGGCAAGGTTTTTGACGAAGCAACTTAGAAGCGCATAGCAGGGGCAACACTATTGACATGGAATATCCAAGAGGGAGTGTTGTAAATATTAATGTGGCTATTCATGTAATAGCAATTAGTGTTGCATGATATACACCAATTAAGATTGATTGGTGATTAACAAAATATAATTAGCAATTGATTGATTGTAATCAGATGAGTAATTGATGTAATCGTTAAATAGTTACCTTTTTGTAAACCTGAGGTACTCCTATATAAACCTCATTGTGAGATTAATAGAATCACTTCATTCTTCACACTCTCTATTCTCTGTGTCATTTCTCTCTTCTCTCAAAATCTCTTACTTTTCATTTTACAACAAACCTGTGATTCTAAAGTCGAAAAGTAATCTGGCAACTCTAAGGAGAAATCTAACACTGTACCACCCAATCAAGAACTCCAATAGCTACACCCATACACATCTCTGTAGTTGAAATGAAAAGACTCAACAGCTAGAATTGTGTCACATGACATACACGACTTAAATGTGCAGAAAACCCAAATGATCACTTATGTTATGTATGTGCAATAATTGCTACTTCTTGACTATCAAAACGATCCCATTATGTATGCTTAACCAAGTGATTACTGAATGTAGACAGCCTACAATAAATGTAGACGACTTTCAGTTTCTTGTTTTAGAGCAATGATCGCCTCTTGCAAGAGTTCCTTACTTTAGGGAAATCACTGCCTCCTGCATGCATCAACTTGCTTCTGTACAATGAAAACCTTCTGCTAGTGTCCCATTTACTTAAATGCAATCATTGCCTTTTTGAAAGTGTCCACTTGCTCCATCGCAACAACTACTTGTTGCAAACACCTGAGCCGCTTTCACCACAAGAAAGAACCCACCATTCCACGAACATTAGGTAAACAAGTCAAGATCTCCCAACGGGAAAGAGAGTCAATGCGTCCACAGTTTACGACCATGCAACCCACGACTATTTTACCAAGGGACAGGTTAGTGGTCGCTAATGATCCGATATTAAACCCTCGGGGCCACTTAAACCAAGCCGGATCCCTAGTACCTGATGCTTTCAAGCAGCTTCCCCTTCATCTAATAATCTAGTTGGCCATTAGGGATGCTCTTCTTAGTTGGAGAGTGAGAGACTCCTTAGAGGGCCTAGCTTGGGCTTACCCAAAAGAATACAAAGCATGCGCCTGACAAGAAACAAATGGTAAGTAGGGCTTTCAATTCAGACATGATCTAATAACATGACTCGAAACCAGCACAAAATAAAACAGGTTGAATCCACACGATTAAAAAGCAGGTCATTTGCATGTCAATCCACCAAGACACATTTAATAGACGGGTCATTTACATGTCAACCTGCTAACAAGAAATGAACCCGTGTAACCTGTTTAATAAAAGGAACGAGTAAAGTTATATGTAATTCACATACAAGGCCCATTAAAAATAAGTAATGTTTTAAGTATTTAGGGGTTTAACTTCTTAAATGAGTTAAGTGGATGAAGTTATGTACTATTATAAGAGTTCATGCATACTTTTCAATTAAATGTCTTAAATGGATCAAGTGGTGATCCGTTTATATGGTTTAAATGTGTCATCGAACTCAAACCTGACACAACATGTTTATTAAACGGGTTAGGTGGGTCATTGCGAGTCAGCCATTTAATAAGTAGGTTAGGTTTGGGTTTGTACTTGTGAGATGATTATTAAATGTGTTGGGTTTGTGTTTGTCTACTGTGACACATTTAATACATTGACACGAAACGAACCTGGCATGATCCTACCCATTGGCAGCCCTAATAGTAAAGCACCGCACGTGCATAACTTCTATTTCTTGACGTAGGACTTATACATACAGCTTTACCACTAAGTAGAAATAGTACCCAACTGGTCACTGTTCCGGCCATGCCACAGTCCAGTCAGATTAACTAATAACTACTCTAGGACCTCCACTACCCGATCCATCCAAGCCCTCGACTCAGTATAACTAGATGTGCTATGGAAGGTCGATCTTTAGAGTCACTTACGGACAACAAGTCCCACATCAAATACAAGCAAATGCTAGCTTCTTCTTTTGTTCAATTTTTGAAAAATGGTAAGCTTGAGGATTTAGCTCCATTTAAGTTGGAATGTGGTAGTATGAGTTATGCAAAAACACAACAAGATTACTACTTCTATCTGATAGAATCCCAAAAAATGATTGTAGGTCTATTTTGATGCCTTTTTGTATTTGTTAAATTGTTTCTAGAATTGGATGAGTTGGTTTGAACTTATAGAGAACATATGTTTATCAAAAAACTCAACAATAATGTTACAGTCCTATACCCGCTTCAACATGTGCCACATAGACCTAGTCTCGAAATCACCAAATCAAAGTTCCCACAGTGTTCCCAACTAGTCACAAAGCAAACAAATCATTTTATAGTCCTGAAGTATCATGTGGTGGTGCCTCATGGTGGTCTGAACTAATAAAATTAAGGAATTTTTGTGGGCCTTAATACAGGGCGTGAAAAGAAGAATTTTTTTTATTAATAAATCAATCAAAAGTAAGTACTTGCCATGTGGACCAATTACATTAGCATGGACCATAGTAAGCATGGTGGTTCAGAACTGTACAATCATTTTCCCAACATGTGACGTGGGTCGACTGCTTGGACGCCAAGAGTCCGGTAGCCAGCATGCTGCCATGGTGGGACTCATTAACGTGGCTAACATTATGGTTGCACAATGGGTTTGGTTCAATACATGTAGGCCACAAGCGAAGACAACCGTCGGATTGCATTGTGACTTGTGCATCTTTATGCTAAAAGTTTTTGTTGGTGTTGTGATTTGAACACACAACCTTCCAAATGTAAATTTACCAAATTGAATTAGAAAGATTTTATGGTTTATTCTCACTTCTTTCCTACTTCAATAACATATGAACACCAAACTCAACAATTTAGTATTTATTTATTTTCTAATTTGAAGTTTTATCATGCATAAAAATAGAAAAAGTTTGTTTTTCATGATCCAGACACTAACCCAAGTGGAAGCAACTATAAAAAAAAGTAGGGTTTTTGTCCATTTACACCATTTTTAGAGATTTTTTTCCCACTTACCCCACTAAGTTTTTGTAATTCCCTCTTACCCAAAACACTCTAAGGAGGTCTTCCCTAATACCCCCATTAAGATTTTTTTTTTTTGTTTTT
>LYNE01001428.1:901-12992 GCA_001662545.1 Rosa x damascena | reverse complement strand
GGCGCACCATTGCCTCTCTAAAAACAGGAAACTGTAGCTTTGCATCTTTGATGATATAAGAGATATATGTTATCTTTTGCATATAATTATGAAGAAACATGTTCATTCGATTCTTTTTATCCTTGCAAAATTCAAGTAGCTTGGAAATTTTATTATCACAAGCCTGCATCCTAGGCAGGTGATTTTTGTCATGGACATCATACATGGGGCCCAAGGCTGAAACCGCATCATGAGGACGAAGTGAGGAAGACAACTGGGAAGACAAGCAATCATCCACAAGTTTCTTGACGGTATTTACATCTTTGCTGCATAGATGAGAATCGTTAACCACATTAACGACATTCTAAAATACAAGTTCATCAGTTCAAGGCAACGATTTAATATTTAACTTCAGTAGCCAAATGAAAGATGCAAATGTCATTCAAACTTTCACGTAATTGAAGTAGTCAACCCCACCAAACTACTATAAGCTTTGTCCCAAACACAATCTTTTAAGTAATGTTGGAGGGCTCCAAAAGTTCTGAACAGACTCAGGTTTTCAAAGAAATTCAAGCACATATACATACGCAATAATAAACATTTCTGATGCTTGAACAGGACAGTCACTAACAGAAAATATTATGACAATTTATTATCCAGTTTTAACAACAAAAAATGTATACTAATCAGTCTGGTTCTGTAAAGAAGGATAACAGACAAGTAATGCTCATGTGTTAACTTCCAAACTAAATCTGGAATCACCTCCATAAAATGTTATGGACAATACATATGCAGCATAGGACATTAACTGGCATAACTCATGGAACACTGTTGCTGACCACTGTATATTCCCAGAAACATATAGAAATCAAACACAATGGGGGCCCGAAACAATTTATCAATCTCCCAACCATTCATAAAAGGAAACTGGACAGAGACAGACAGCTAAAAAGACAAAATATTAGATTGATACAATATTTTGGCAATAATTGAAAGGAAACTAACCTCAATGACTGCATTATACTCTTCTGCTCGTTAATATATCGTTGGTGCTCCTTAATTGTCAGTTCCCAATCCCTAATAGGCAGAGGTGCCGTGTTAGAAAACAATTCCTCAACTCTCCGCTTCACCTCACCAAACATCTGCTTGAACTGTGAAACCTTATTCTCAAACAGTTTATGGGAACTGGTACAATTCTCCCCCACTTTCCTCAGGTTCTCTTCCTTTACAAAATCCGATAAGCATTTACGGTTGGCAGATTGTAACGCAGGATGAAGCTTGATGGATCTCAGCTTTTCCACATCCCTCCCCAGATTCACCAAAAGATCAGAATGAATTCGATGCTGCTGTGAATATCGCTTCATGAATTCTGTATAGTTCTGGTTTATCATCCTATAGTATTGATCCAAATTACCCTTGGCAACCTCCACCGCCCTCTGTTGAACCTTCTGCTCCCTCAAAAGCCTCTCGCAATTGTCATATTTCACTTGGGTTCGACTGTAAATCGCATGACCCTTGTGGTAATGAAACCTAAATTCCCTTTCATAAGAAGGTAAGGCTTTCAAAGCAGGATCTGAAGCATCGTCCAAAGCATGACGATCGTGTGAAGCCGAGGGTGATCGAGGTTCGGCAATGTCAAGAATATCAACATGCTCAAGCGGAGGCGGGGATGAATTTGTCTGCAGCCTCGCTTTATTGAATATAAACACTTCCTCTCCATCAGCTGGAAGCTTATAAGCAGAGAGCGGGCGCTGCGGCTCAAGCTTCATATCGGAACACAGAACAAGCTGGTCATTGATATTAATATCAGACACTGATTCGATATAGCGCATAACCGCCTCTACCGGTGTGGTTTCTTCACAATCAAGCTCAAATGAGTGCCCATTCTCAGCAACATGAACCAAAAGCTTGCCCTGGTGAACCAAGCCTTGGGTGATACTTGAACTCATCTTATCCAAATCTCCACCACAAGCACCCCAGGCAACACAATCAAACAGAAAATGAAATTTCTTCCCCCAAAACCACTTCAATTCAAATGAAAAATCCCCAATTTTTTTTGAGATAAACCCCCAAATTATCACAAACCCACCGCCAGGTTCGCAAACCCTAATCAACACCAGCTGACAATGAAATCCACAGAAAAGCCCCAATTTTCAAGGACCCACCACCACAGTATCTGCGACGTGCAACCAACCCCAAATCCCTAGAGACAGTTTCTCCTTAAATCCCTCACAATCACGCCCCCCCCAGAAAACAAGTGGAAAAAAGCGAAACCAAATCGAGGAAACGATTTTGACACAAAAGGGTTTCGGCAAGAAAGATAATAATCGAAAGCGATTACGTGAAGAGGAGGAGGAGGAAGAGGAGGAGGGCCCTTCAGCACGAGTTTTCCACGAAACCCCTTTCGATATATTTCTTTTGTTTCATTAAGAGTATAGGCAACAGCAGCAGCAGTCTACCGTCTACGTTTTCTCTAGCTTTTCCTTCTTCCACCAATTTTATTTTTTGTCTTTCTTTCTCTCTTCCTCGTTTTTTCTTTATATAAACAAAACAACGAAGCTTCTGAGGGAAGCAACCACCGCTAGCAGACTCTCTCTCCTCTCTGTCTCTTCTCTCTCTCTCTCTCAAAGTACGTACAGAAAGCGAAGCAAGCAGCCCTATATCGCTTATCGCACCAAATAAATTTGGGAGAAATAATCAAATATGGGGGCTTTACCCAACATTTCTGTGCAGAAATGGATTTTTTTTTTCAATATTTGTACAAATAAACGCTTGTTTAGACCAATAGTCTAAAGTCCATATTATCCTTAATGAAAGACTTATTTTCTAGGGCTGAACACGGGCCGAGTCAGTATAAAAAATTTTCAAGAACCGACCTGAGCTTGAAATTTTTGTGTCGGGCTCAAAGAGACGTGTTCAAGGATGAGGATGGCTCAGACCAAATTGAAACAGATCAGTCTCTCGAGCTTTTTTAAGCATCAGACAACTGTGTTATTGATCAGTAGAATCATATATAATAATGTACCCACGTGGGGCTGACAAAAAAATTATCACCTTAACAATTCAGCCTTTTTAAAGACGATTAAGCTCATTGGAAAATGAATGGGGCACAGATGAACAGAACGCCCTTGGTGTCAAATTCTTCAAACATCTTCTGAGGAAGGTGCATCTACCAAGAGCAGATTACTACCTTCCTCAGCAATGTCTTCCATCTTGTTTGTTTTAGCATTACCAACAGATGCATCTTCATTCATCATCAGCACGGCTGCAACATCATCTTGCCTTATCCCTTTAAGAATCTAGGGAACTCTACTCCTACGTGGCTTTGGTCCTTTAGTCTTGTAAGCAGTCTTGTTATTGCCTTATCCCTAATGAAATCCTAGGCCGTGCAACCCTAGGGCTTCATAGATGTGATCCAAAAGCATAGATCTGGGTCGGATCCAGCCACAGTCACCAGGAAGCCACCTGTTCTGGTCCCCTAGTCGTCGCTGATGCCTGCGCTTTGGCCGCTTGTGTCACCAGAAAATGATCGCAGCTGTCAACAGTGTGAAACAGCCACCCACAATGCTTGCACAGCCCCTTGATCTCCTCATACTACATCCCGACCGCCGCCTCAATGCCAGATAAAAAATTGAAAACCGAGACGTCCAAAGCCAGAGTCAGGTATCCAGAAACTTCCTCATTGACGAGCCAATCAACACCACCGATTCCTCAGTCTGAAGTCGAGGTGGAAGTCGCCGCACCGTGACCCAAGTCTCCAGCAAATGAAGAGGGGTCCGATCAATGTCTGACAACTCGTTATACTCGCCCAGGAGTAGCATCCGACCGTTATAAAACCAAGGGCCTCCATGAAGTATTTTGTTCCTCTCCTCCTTGGATCGAAAATGGAAAAGGAAAACAAACAGCCCCTTTCCGGCCAGCGATATCGCTAAAAGCTCCCCCAAACCCTAAATAGCTGCTAAAGTTCCAGGGATGCCTCGTGCATAGCCCGGCTTCACCTGGACCAGAGGTCCAACCAAGTAATGTTGTCCCTTTACGACAACCGTCGTACCAATGTCACCAAAATCCACCACAACCTGGCCAGTAAAGGCCAACGCCTCTTCCAACCGCGAAGCCATTTCTCTGCCATGCTACACAAGAAGGAAACGCAAGAAAAAAAAAAACCAGAGAGGGGCTAGGTTGTAGTTCACCCCTCATTTCTCTATTTTCTTTTATTTTATTATAATTTTATTCTTATATAAATTTCATTCTCTTCTTTCTTCAAATTTTCTACTTGAGGCATAAAAAAACTCTTTGTTAACACTGAGGGAGCTTAGACATTGCAGGCTGAATCATCATCGTAGTTAGAGACTGAGGGACACATAAGTTAGAGAGAATGATCCCATCACTTGCGTGGGGAAAACAAAGCTTTAAGGAGAAGTTAATCCATGGTGGCAAGCCTAATTTGAAGTGTTCTAAGATTGGGTGTTCAATGGGTTTGGAATTTGATAAAGAAATTGAGAATGAGAATTATGTGGAATACGAGTTTTTCATGGAGCCCACAAAACCTTGTATGGAGGTTGACTCATATTTGACTTAGGTGGGAGGATTTTTGAATCTATTTTGACTTTGTATGGTGATAGGAGGATGTGACGGTGATGATGGGAGGAAGATGGTGGTGGGAAAAAGGGTGGAGGACCAACTTTTCTATGGTATCTTTTATCTTTTCACTCATTCAGCAGTGTGATAGTGGTGCAACCAGACAGGTCCTCGTGGACCTTTACGATGTTATGTCTTCGAAGGGAAAAGATGGGTGCATGTGGAGTATGTCAAGCCGAAGCAGCAGTGATAATGGATCGGAAGGTAATTGGGACTATGGAACGGGGAATGTACAAGATGACTAGCAAAAGAGGGATAAAATGATTGATTTTGGGTGGGAATTAATTCATATAAATGAATATTTGGAGTCACCTTCATGGTAAAATACATGGTATGGGATATTTAAGCTTAGTATATTTTGTTATGTGGATTATCGAGATTAGACAATAGTTGCATCCATACATTAATGTTATCTCTAATCTTTGTTATTTTAAGAGTTTATAGCCTCCTACTGGGTTGTTTATGCTCACCCCTTTAAACATTTTGCAGGTGATGAAAATAGTGTGAAGTTAATTTTTCTTCAAGGATGCTATAAATATTGTGATATATGTGTAGTTGGTCATATTAAATATTGTGATATATGTGTGTGTTGTTGGTCATATTTTGTTTCCTAGAATAAGATTTGGAGTATAGATAGTATGTTTTTGTAACTTTTGGTATAAGACCCTCATGTAATAAAGGTTGTTTTTTTAGTTTTGTATTCATGTCAATTATCGTTCTTTTCCAAATTTTTTCATACTTTAATGATGGAAATTTTATTTCTATATTTGGAGTATGAGTCACACCTAAAAAATAATACCAAAAATCAAGGTGTGACAAGGCGAAGCAAAGCGGAGGTAGCTTAGTGGTCGATGTGAGGAGCTAGAACCCTTTTTGATAGCATTGATAGAGAATGGAGATTTTGCAGGTGTGGATGGCAGGTTTTCAGAGGTGTGTTGAATCTACCTTAGCAAAATATCGAGTCTGGGCTATGGAAAGGGTGGATGTTAGTGATGGTAAAGGTGGAGATTCTTACTCTGCTCATTGTAGCTCAGGTTTGGGGTGGTACAAACTAGGGCAGCAACAACGTGAGTGTTGTTGGTAGGACGGTGGTGATGGCACGGGTGAGAGGGTGGTATTGGTGTTGAGTTTATTATAGTACCATAGTTGGGCTTATTTTAATTTCTCATTGGGTTGGGTTGTGGTTCCCAAGTGGTGGGCTTGATGTCAAACCTTCCTGGCATTAAAGATAGGTGGGTGGTGGCTCTTGCTTGGAGTGGTGACCGAGTAGATCAAAGAATGGCATAATTGGGCTCTAGATGATGGTGGCTTGGAACTGGCCTAGTTGCAATCATTTGCTCCATGCCTCCATTACTCTATTGGTTTGGCTCTACTACTACTCGAGATTTGACCATGTCTATCTGTTTTGAGTGTTAACTATGCTATACTCCGATCTATCGAACATATTGATAGTTGTATCTTGGTGGTTAGACGCCTAACGAACTACATACAAGCACTGAGTATGGGCCAAATTTTGTGTAAAGGACATTGCCAACTTGCAAGCCTCTATTGAATCACAAGATAGTCTTCTTGCAACTACAAGTCCTTTATTTTCATTCACATTTGTGTGTTGTAATCTATATATTATTGAATAAATTGTCGTTGTACTTACTTATATATCGGTATAAGTATATTTCAACTCATTGATAGTTATCCAACACAGAGAGCGACGATTCATCACAGGCAAGTCTATAATTCCAAGCCATGACTAAACTAGAAGCTTTGACATACCCCAGATCCTGACCCTTTGATTGAAAGTCAGTGTTGTGAAGATTTTGAAAATTTGTGAATTGAAACTTCAGAGAGAGAGAGAGCCAAAAATATCAATAACAAAAAAAATACTTAACAAAAAAAAAAAAAACTTAATTACCCTTCGAAAAATTAAGAATGGCACTGAGAGTTGACGACATTATTGATGGTATATCCTAGTTTTGATTCGTGAGGTATCAATATTCATTCAACAGCATGGAATTGTTGTGGATTAAACAACCTGGTGGCGGTTCAGGCATTAAAGGTTCTCATTCAACAGCAGCGTCCTTCCATTATCTTCATCTCTAAGACCAAAGTGGATGATTGGGAGTATATGAATAGTCTGCGACTATAGCTAAGGCTTCGGAATTGCGAAGTAGTTTGGAGTGAGGGGCAATCAGGGGGGATTGTTATGCTCTGGGCGGATGATTTGGATGTTGTTTTTCGCTCGAAGTTTGCCCATCACATCGATGTGGAGATTAGGGCTACTGACGGCTCGGGTATAGCCTAGAGATTGACTGGGTTCTACGGACATCCGGTGACTGCTTCTCGTCATCTCACGTGGAATTTGCTTCTCTCTTTGGGTGAGGAGTCTGCCTTGCTGTAGGTGGTGATCGGTGATATGAATGAGTTGTTATATGCATCGGAGAAGGAGGGAGGGGTGGTGCGACGTGAAAACCAAATGCAACATTTTCGGGACGTGTTGGCTAAATGTGATCTGATCGATCTAGGGTTCATTGGCTCTCCCTTCACCTGGAATGGGCCGAGCATGAGGAGCAGATTGGACCATGCAGTGGCCACGACCACCTGGTCTGATATCTTCACGGCAGCGTGTGTGTGTCATTTGGCGCCTATCCATGGTGACCATGTTCTGATCCTGTTAGGAGTTTTCCAAGTTCCACCGAGGCAAGTAGTGAGGCAGCGGCATCGATTCTGCTTTGAGAGTTGTTGGATGCAGCGTCCAAAGTGCCTGGATGTCGTGCAGGAGGGGTAGGAGGTTGTTGTCCCTGGTTTTCCTATGTTCCAGGTCTGTAAGAAGATTACACATACCCGGTTCTCTCTGAATGATTGGCAGAGACGGGTTTTTGGAGTTCGTAAACGGGAGATTGGGCTGTTAAGGGAAATATTGCAATCCCTACTTTCTCAGCCTCTATCCGAGTCAAATCAATAAGAGAGTGCTCTGTTGAATTGTTGGATGCTTTGCTTGAAGAAGAGAATGCTTATTGGCATCAACGCTCTAAGGTGACTTGGCTAGCGGAGGGAGATAGAAATACGAAGTACTTCCATCGAAAAGCTTTAAACAGGAGAGCCAAGAATCGATTGCAAGGGCTTTTTTATCACAATGGTACTTGGCAAGAGTCGACAGAAGGGATGGAGTCTGTTGTGCTTCATTATTTTTCTAAAATGTTCAAGGCAGGTGAAATTGATTACGATCATATGCATTCTGTTATTGATCTATTGCAACCTAGGGTTATGGCAAGTATGAATACCGAACTTTGTGCTCCTTATACGATGATGGAAATCAAGGCTGCATTATTCCAGATGTACCTACCAAAGCCCCAGGTCCAGATGGTATGCCTCCCTTGTTCTTTCAGAAGTATTGGGATGTTGTTGGGGGTGATGTTGTTGATGCGGTGCAGAATTTTCTACATTCTAGGCAGCTACTAGGTGAGGTCAATTTCACTCATATTTGCTTGATTCCAAAGGTTAAGAATCCTCAGTCTGTTTCTGATCTTCGTCCCATCGCCCTGTGTAATGTTGTGTATAAAATCTGTTCTAAAGCTATCACTAATAGACTTAAGAAGATTTTATCTCAGATTATTAGTCCCTTTCAGAGTGCTTTCATTCCTGGGAGGCTGATTACCAATAATACTTTAGTGGCAAATGAGGTATCACACTACATTCGTAATTATCATTCTAGTACAGATGGTGTCTTTTCTCTGAAATTGGATATGAGCAAAGCATATGACCGTATGGAGTGGAGTTTTCTTGAATCTGTCTTGCTCCGCTTGGGTTTTGATAAATCTTGGGTTACATTGATTATGCAATGTGTCACTACAGTTAGATATGCATTCCTACTGAATGGGCAACCTAGAGGGTATTTCACTCCTACTAGGGGACTCCGTCAAGGGGATTCACTATCACCTTACCTTTTCTTACTTTGTGCTGAAGTATTTTCTACTTTATTAGAGCGTCAAGTATTGAATGGGGAGTTGCAAGGTATTAGTGTATGCAAAGATGCACCTATTATTCATCATCTATTATTTGTAGATGACAGCTTGTTGTTTGGCAGAGCTAGTATAGCTGAGTGTTTTCATATTAAGAAGGTGTTGGAGGATTACGAGTTGGCATCCGGACAACAGATTAATTTTTTCTAAAAGCTGTATTGTTTTCAGCAAGAAAGTTCCAGAGGCAGACAAACAGGCTGTGGCTGGTTTCCTAGGAGTTCCTATTAAAGCCAAACATGAGAAATATTTGGGCCTCCCTACCTATTTGGGGCGCAACAGAACTGAACCTTTTTCTTATATCAAAGAAAGTTTGAGCAAGAAGTTGGGAGGTTGGCAAGGCCAATTACTAAGCAGTTATGGTAAGGATTTGTTGATAGCGGTTGTGGCTTAGACTCTTCCCTCTTATACTATGAGTTGTTTTTTGTTACCGAAGGACTTTTGTGACTCTTTTCATTAGATGTGTGCACGTTTTTGGTGGGGGAGTAAACCAGATAACCGGAAAATTCACTGGATGTCTTGGGAACGCTTATGTAGGCCCAAGGATGAAGGAGGGATGGGGTTTCAGGACTTGTATGCGCATAATTTGGCTCTACTAGACAAGCAAGGCTGGAGAATTTTGCGTAATCCTAGTTCTTTGGTTGGAAGGTTGTTTAAAGCTCGTTACTTTCCTCATAGTGATTTTTTATCTGCTCTGATAGTTCGTTCTCCTTCAGCTTGCTGGATGGGTATTTACACTGCCCAGTCAACTCTCAAGCGTGGAGTGAGGTGGCAAGTTGGTGATGGTGCTATGATCAGGATTTGGGAGGATGCATGGCTCCCTAGACCAGTTCTGTTTCATCTTATATGGTATGGCAATTCTGCCTTGGTTTCGGTGAGTGAGCTATTGCGTCATGGATAGTGGGATAGAGATTTGATTGCGGCTAATTTTGATGAGGGTGATGCATCTCTTATTCTTTCTATTCCTCTTAGCTCTAATCATGTAGCAGATAGATTGGTTTGGCATTATGATTTGAAAGGAAGGTTTACAACCAAAAGTACCTATAAACTGGCAGTCAGTTTGTTGCATCCTAATGTCGCGGCTAGCTCTAGTTTTATGGAGTCCACTCCTATATAGAAATGCATTTGGGCAGCCAAGATTCCAGGTAAAATTAAGGTTCACATTTGGAAAGCTTGTGCTTCAATTTTACCTACTGTTTCTCAGTTTAGAGATCGTAGAGTTTACCTCCAGGATGGTTGTTTTTTCTGCAATGATGCAGAGGAGTCTATTGCTCATATTAGCAGGGAGTGTGCATTTGTGAAAGACCTTTTCGTTCTATTTCCTTCTCTACAGCCAGTTATGGCGGCACTGGTGAGCTCTATTATTGATTGGTTGAGTTTCTGTCTGTCTTGCTTGTCGCATGAGGACTTTGATTTATTGCTTATGCTTATTTGGGGAGTTTGGAAGGAAAGAAATTAGAGAGTTTGGTCTGGGAAGTTTCATTCTCTAGCTCAAGTTCAATTCCAAGTGATGTCTTTTTTACATAGCTTCAAGGCGGTTAGTGTGAACATCAGAGTTAAATTGGGTAGATAGGTCAAACCTTGGTCACCTCCTTCAGCTGGTTGGCTAAAAGCCAATATTGATGGTGCTTTTGACGTGAATCTGCATAGGGGATGACTTGGTGTTGTAGTCCTTGATTCTTTGGGTGATTTGTAGTTGGTGCTTGTTGTTGTTGTGATAATGTGACTTCTCCTTATATGGTGGAGGCTTTGGCTGGTCGTTTGGCTTGCCAGATAGCTTTAGAGTTTCATTTGTCACCTGTTACTATTGAAACTGACTGCTTACAGTTGGTCCAGGCTATCATCAATAAATTCATAGTGACTTTTTATTCAGGTACTGATTCTAAAATTTTCTCTTACCGATATATATATATATATATATATATATATATATATATAACTTACAAATTAAGAATATTAAACAAGGATAGAAAGTAAGAACTTCTAACTTTTTTTGTCATCATCGAAACATTTAAAGGAGGTAATGACAATGAGCTAGCAAAAGAAAAAGAACATTCATAGAGTAGTGTTGTAGATGCGGTAACCTCTCAAATGGGTTTACATCAGACTATCAGTGTGGCCTAGACATGCACATGGAGCATAACAAAATGTGATGGTGATGTTTTAACTTTTAATCAAAACAAAAATATTCAAACTCCCAAGATTAATGTTATATATATAAGCCTCCCAATATTAAAGAAAGGACCGCCACATGAATTCGTGAAATTCATAATTTATAACACACATTATATTATATTTGAAGTGCTTTGTCTTGCCTTTGCCTGTAACTTGCTGTAATATTTTCTGGTTGTTTCATGTTAGCTCGATTGCCTACATTCTATGTTGTTTCTTGAAGAAAATGCTTGTTTAGATTCAAAGAGTTTAAAGTCCCAACTCCTAACTGTCTTTAACAAATGAATATGATTCATTCTTAAATTGAACATAATATCAATATTGTCCCCGCTTAACAACCTTAACATCAACAAGTTTGAGTGTATTTTTCAAAGATCTCAATATTATTAGAAAATAATCCAACCACTTTTATCCTTTAAGAAACTTAGACAATACTCTGAACAAAACCCAGGACCAGGGTCTAATGATAAAAATCGTAACATAAATATATTAGCAGAATGTTATTAGCATACCTATATTATTTTAACAACCAATAGTTGATTGGGAAGAGTGGCCAAGCGGGTTTACGAGGTTAATTAAAGCCATATTTCCACTCAATACCCATCAGCTTGGAGCTGTCATCATGTCACTATTTGTTTTTAAACTATAAAAACAGAGTCATGTGAAATTTGTATGGTTTGGCTACTTTTATGTATTTGGTTATATCACAATAATCACATTATCAATCATGTAGTTCCCTATTGACATTACGTCACTACAACAACAGGAACGCAGTGAATTAGCAAAGCGCCTTGGAAGTAGTCTTTTCTTATTTCTAGTTTTTTTGGGTCAACCTCAGGTCCAGTATTCCCTCGCAATCAATAAGAAACTTCCCCCTGGCAAGGGAAGGAAAGCCAAAATCCAATAAAACACATATTCAAATTTGGATGGCCATATTTTTGAAAATACAAGCAGGTTTTCTCAACGTTCATAATGAATATGGAAACCATTGCATCATTATCATTCATCAAACAGCAGTGAAGATCTCGATTAAAAAAAAACAAAACAAAACAAAAAAAAAAACTTTCTTTAGTGAGATTTGTCCATTAATTCATGAAGTTGAGAGTTTTATTACGACAAAGTCGCCCATAATAGCGTGGCTTATCGGCTTTGAATCTACAATTTACAACTTTTATAATTGTGTAGGACTAATTTTTACCGACTTAGAATAGATTTTTTTAATAAAGCCACAATATATCCCCTTTGATTTTTAATAATCCAATTAATAATGATATTCATCTCGCCGATCA
>LYNE01001427.1:22795-45590 GCA_001662545.1 Rosa x damascena | reverse complement strand
ATATACCAACTATTGGAAGCTAATCTGTCTATTCAAATCGACCAAATCGATCTGCCCTAAATAGTCCTCTCACCGGCCACATTATCATCAAAAGTTCAAAACTCCAATGTACCTCCAACGTTGGGAGTTTTAGTGGCTTAACATCGTTTTCTTCATAAAGTAAACAAGGTACAAGATTTAGTACGTGGTTGCCTTTAGGCCCTCAATTTGGAAGATGACGTCTGATGATGACTAGATAAGGTCAAGCTAAATTAGGGCGGTGTCCATATATAGGCGATTAGAAGTCTCTATTAGGTTGGAAGTTTTGTGCACAATCATGACTAAACCGATATTTGAGACTTATTGAATTAGTGATCGATAGTGGATTTCATCCCAATTAGGGCTCAACAAGTTGTTCAAACGTGTTGTGCAGGTGGCCAAACCAGAGCAATGATGATTGATTAATGCTCGGTGACCTATTTTGAAAAGCTAGATGCGAATGAAACTACGTACGTTTCAGAATCCATATAACGCTAATTAGCTAGTATGTGGTCTTCGAGGTTTAGACTCTCGAATTTTTTGCATCACTCAAAAAAAAAATATAACAACACATTTCGATCAATCTAATAAAACATGAATATTTCACGATCGATCATACATAATTCTAATTAAAGCAAAGTTTGTGATCTTTATAAACCCGCAAATTGTTGCACCATTTGAATGATGCAAAAGCATTGTTCCAACACCGGTACCATTGCTTTTGTAACTAAATTCATAAGTCCATCCCTCATATACATATACATATAGATAATATTGATAGCCCTTCTAGTGAGAAATTCTTATTTTGGGTCTTTTTTAGGGATAGAGAATTAGACTAACTTTTCAATCATATTTTGGCATCGTAACTGTTCAGTTTTTAGATTCTAATGTGTAGATCACTTCTGAAAATTTTCAATCAAATTGATTATCGTTATTCGTTAGGGCATTCAAAACGGCGACTTAACAATTCAAGTTTGACAGATTTAGTTCGTCAATTGATTTAATCTAATTTAATACCTTAACAATCACCGATTTGGCTGAAAATTCGCAGAAATAATCTACACATTAGGACCTAAAAACTGAACGGTTGAGATGCTGAAATGTGATCAAAAAGTTGATCTAATGTCCTATCCCTATAATAGACCGAAAAAAGAAATTCATTAGTGGAAGGGCCCTATATATATACCCACACACATATCTGCATACGTATACGAATATACGATGGCATGGTCCATGAACATTAAACTATTAAACAGACGAAAGATCATTGGGACAGTTACGAAAAGTCTATAGGAGTATGGGAAGGGCCAGTCGAAGACCGAGTCAATATTTGATATCTGGGTCCTCGATGAATGAGATACACAAGTTCTCCGGTTGAAATTCCCGAGTCCAACGTCAGACCTCAGCACCATTCTGACCCCAGTTAGCTAAAATCCAAAAACCGAAGACTTGGCCATTCATATCTATTCTATCATCAAAAGCTCTAATTTGCAGACATCGTTAACTCGTTAAGTACCTCAGTGAAAAAAGTTGCAGGTTGACTCAGCCACCACTTCATTATTTAGTTGCATTCCAAGATAGTAAGGTCTTCGATCTCTCTTTGTTTAATTTATTATATTTTGAAATTTGAAGATAGTATTAGCCATAACTATTCTCAGTCCACCATGCATTATATTACACATAGAGCAATAAGCACGCTGTAATGATTGGAAATTTGATAATCAAATGCCTCATTTTTATTTGACTAAAATAGTGCTTTTTCAGGTTATCGATCAGGTACCCAAAACTTTGATTCATCCACAAGATAAATTACTAAATTAATCTTGTTTATCAATTTAAGAAAGTTTGTAAATACATTTTAAAAATTTAAACCATTAAGGAAAACAATTTCAAGTTCAACAATATAGGTTTTTCTTTCTTATTCATTAATATAAATTAAGGAAAAAATTAATCTTGTTAATTAAATCACGAAAGTTTGTAAATTCATTTTTAACCATTAAGGAAAACAATTTCAAGTTCCACAAAATTGGTTTTTCTTTCAAATTCATTAGTATAAATTAAGGAAAAAATTAATCTTGTTTATCAATTTAAGAAAGTTTGTAAATTCATTTTTAACCATTAAGGAAAACAATTTCAAGTTCAACAAAATAAGTTTTTCTTTCTTTTTCATTTGTATAAATTCAGGAAAAAATTAATCTTGTTTATCAAATTAAGAAAGTTTGTAAATTCATTTTTAACCATTAAGGAAAACAATTTCAAGTTCAACAAAATAAGTTTTTCTTTCTTATTCATTAGTATAAATTAAGGAAAAAATTAATCTTGTTTATCAATCTACGAAAGTTTGTAAATTCATTTTTAACCGTTAAGGAAAACAATTTCAAGTTCAACAAAATATGTTTTTCTTTCTCATTCAAAAAATATGTTTTTCTTTCTTATTCATCACTATAAATTAAGGAAAAAAATCCAACCAAATTGATAAGAATAATGACAGTTCCAAATACATGCAACTTTTGGGGATTACTTAACAAAGTTTTTGGGGATACCAACCAAATTTGTGGTTTGTGCTTATCAAGAAAGTGCAGGACACCAATCCCTTAATTAGGTGGTGAGTGAGTTGTGATTAGGATTACCAACATTTTCATCCAACCCCTATTATATAATGCTTTCTGCTTCTTCTCCTTCTGGGATTACCAATAATAAGCATCCATCATTTTCATCCAAACCCTATTATATATCTCCCTTCTAGTCCTATAATACAGAAATGACCAAAGCAGAGGAAGTCAACCCCAGCTAGAAGCTAGCCACCAGTCCACCCCTTAGCCCTAAATTCTCTAACCAAAACAGCAAAACCAGCCACCGGCTATACCCGGTCACCTGCGCACCCCCTTCTCTTCTCTTATATATGATCACCCTAGAAGCACCCTAGAAGCCAAGTCTTCTCTGCCAACTGAAAACTTACATTTCGTTTCCATTACAAATACACAAAACACCACCCGTTCTTCCATCCTCCTCAACAAAACATGGTCCGTCGGCTCCGAACAAACTCCGAAGCCGACTCGGACAGCTATCCGATACGGCTGAGCTCGAAGGCGAGGTTGCTCGCCTCCGTCTCGGCCCTCATGGACATAGCCAGCCGCCTAACCCATAAGCTCAAGGCCAAGCCTATGATCAAGACGTCGTCGTTGAACAGGCCCAAGCAGCTGATGGCGACCATAAGCAACAAGGCCATCACGCTCATGCACCGGAAGAAGGTGGCCGGCGGCGGTGCGGGACCCAAGGGTGGTGGGGCCCTTGAGGAGGAGGAGTGGGGAGACGGCGGGGTGTGGCAGCGGTCGATTCTAATGGGGGACAAGTGCGAGCCGTTGGATTTCTCGGGCGTAATATATTACGATAGTAAGGGGCAGCAGCTGAACGGGGCTCCTCTCAGGTCGCCACGTGCGAGTCCCTTGCCTGGGTACCTGGAGAGGGCTCAGAAAATCTGACCGGAGGTCTCCGTTCCGTAGGTCACAGTCAATTTTCAATGTTTCATTGGAGGTTAGGAGATTTTAACGTTTTGTTACCAAATATGGTTTCCTTCTCTTTTTTTTTGCATTTTGTTGGTGTGGCATAAGTAATTAGTAGGCACGCAGTGTTACGCGGTCATTCCCTTTTGTTTTTTTGTTTTTTTTCTTTTCTGTTGAAAAGATGATCAAAGGTAGCAGTGTGCAAAATATGTTACAAACCGGTCAAACTGGCCAAAACTGACCGATAAATATAGTTTAGTTATGATTTTTTAATTTTAAAAATTGAAAATCGGTTCAATACTGAACCAAACAATTTATGAACTGGGTTGGTTATGTTTCTCTTGTACTTAAACCACGGAACCCGAACCAACCGGTATGTTTGAAACATAAGAGAAAAGGTTTTTTTTTGTTATATATATATACACACACACATAATAAATATATATTCATTTGTCCGGTTTGTTCTAAGTAAGTTTTAAATCTCCAGTTATAACTTTATTCTCAAATGATATACTATCATATTAAATCGCTCAAAGGCCTAAAACCTTAGTATATAATCGCTACAATTTTTTTTATCCTTTCATATCACATCTTTGATCTCTCAATCTCTCATTCTAAATCTAATTTAGGTTTTAGTTTTGGACTATATGTTTTGGATTTTAATTATTGAATTTTAAATTTAGATAATTTAATTCATAAATATCATGTTAATATTATATAGGTGAAAACCGCCTAACTGACCAAACCAAACAATCTTTAATTGGATTAGATTCGATCGGATTGAGCTCATTTTTTTTTATGACCAGTTTTCTAAAAAGCCTAAACCGCTCACTTTGGCATAGAGATGGTTTGGAGTCAAAACCGATCCAACCCAATCCGTGTGCAGCCCTAATCAAAGGGTTTCACTCCTGCCTCCATGGTGACTCGAACTTATGACTTTGTACACGGTCATTCCCGTTTGTTAATATACGGAAACATTTTATTTTGGATGGCAAGCATCCTGTAGCAACTATTTAAACTTTAGGGAAATTTCCTTTCTTTTCTTGATTAAACATGTAACTTTCCCACAAAAAAAAAAGACAAAAAAAAAAGATTAAAGTGATAACTTGACCTGAAGAAAGATCATACAGAAATGATGTGACAGAGCTCATGAGCCATTCCAACCCTATTTCCAAACAACATATACTAATGGGCTAAACTATCACTCAATATTCAGTTTACCACATTTAACCACCATTAAAACGAGTGATTTTGAAAATTAAAAAATATAGGATGGCAATAATCACAGCTTAAGTAGAAAATTAAAAAAAATATATTTTAAGTTTGTTTTTGAGCGAGACTGACTTTTCCATGGGCCATCATCAACGAATCAATTGCAGGAATTTGGCTGAATTGAAATCAAAATTAGCTTTCTGCAAGCGAACACTTGCAGATTACAAGAATGGCGCAGGGGAGAGCCAGACGGAGAGAGAGTGAGAGAGATTTCTAGGGTTTCGAGAAATGCAGGGTCTGCAAAATGAGAGACAAGGAGGGAGAGAGAGGGGTAAGGGTTTGGGTTGGTGAATCTATGTACGTATTGATCAGTTTTTAGGCTTTAAGGGCATAATCGGAATCAAAAAAATTAAAAACTGATCTTTTTTAACATCATCTCATTATTCATAAGAACTAAATTAATATTATTAACAATTCATTATGGATCTTTTTATCAAGTGGATAACTAGGTGGCATTTTTATCATTTCACAATCTAAAATGACATTTTTCATCATTTGCTTTAATTTTTAATTAAAGCTGTTTTTATTTATTTATTTACCAAACACAATAGAATTTTAAAATGCTGTTTCTATTCATACTTCCAAAATTGGCATTTGGACCTCCTTGTATATTAGACCTCTAACTTACTTTTCAAATACTCAATTTGCTAAGTACACATCCCAAATGTTCCCTAAATGCCAACATAATCATCAAACTTAGGGGTTTTCAACAAAAACATTGAATTTCAAGCGACCACCGGGTGAGTTCCACTCCATGCTTCAACTACCAAATGATAAGTTCAACTTTTCTTGAGAGTCTAACACAATTAAGGAGAGCTATTGCTAGCTACTGATTATGGCAATGGATTTATACCTAGGTTTTTGAACGTCTCTGCTTTGAGTAATAGGAAGATGATCGCATCTCATATTAAAACTGAGGTTTAACCTCATGAAGGTGTAGTCAGAATTCATTTCAACGAGAAATACTATTTCTTTCGAAGGTATGAACAAAGGTTTTGCATGAGGTTGAAAACGTGCCATTCATCTTGATTAGGATTCCAACATGACGACAAAAATGATGAAAAAAAAAATGCAGATGAAAACTTAAGAATATGAGCATGCACAATTACATGCTAATGAAAGGACTAAAGATCTGGATAAAGACAAATGGCCACAACCAAGCTACCATACAATAGATACAATTTTGAACATCACTTTTTCTATATTGTTTGCATATGATTTTAGGTAGGTTTTCAAAATTGATTCTTGAATCATGAAAAAATGAATATAATTACTATAAAATTTGAAGTTGTCATATGTGAAATCCAAATGACAGAAAAAGGATAGCTTTTTCTTCATTATCATCTTCTTTTTTTGCCAGGTAAAATGAAACATGAAAACATACCTCGGTTTGTCAAAGATGGTGGGGGAGGTAAGAAGAGAATTTATATTTAGGGGAATAAAATTTGCACTCCCCTTTTTGCATTCTGCACTCCCACTCATGTTTTGGAACTTGAGTTTCCAAATTTGCCCTTAAGTCAATAACACTCAACAACTCTCTAGTCTGCAGCAAACCTTCACCAAATTCTTCTACTGAAGAGAAGGAAAGTGTTGGTCCTCGAAACTTGTCGCCATCTTCTCTTGGCTAACAATGGTTATAAGACAAATGAAGATTCACACAAAGAGTGGTCTTTCTTCTTTTTTTTTTTTTTTTCCTTAATTTTTTTGACTCTTCTTCTGGGTTGTTTCACACAACGAATCTCTTGCAGAGAGAACCTCTCTAATTTCCAACTTTGTAAATTTCAGTTTGATCTATTGGGTTTACAAGGTTCAAGCTTTTATGGCATCAATGAGTTGGAGCTTTGAAAAACTGTTGATTGGATTGAGATTTAGCTGAAACTAAGAAAGATTGAGTTTGTGATTTGAAAATTTTCTTGTTGTTTTTATTGGATCAATGAGTCTGGCCTTCGATATCTTTTTCTTGTTGTGCTCCATTTCTCTCAAGAAATATTGTTGATAAAAAAAAATTTACACATCCAACATATAATCAAGAACTAAGAACATACTCGTTGGCAATAATTACAAAGAAGTATTTGTCAGAATCATTCAAATAATTCTATTAATATAGAAAAATCAGACCCCATTCTTCAGTTCTTTGCTACTGAGCCTAGAGTTACAATCTTGGCAATCTTTCATGTCTTCCCGATCTAAAAGACTAAAACTATAGAAAATTGCAGTCTAGACTGTAGAACCTTTGTGCATATACAGTTTCATCATCTTTCAAAATACTGAATTCCATTGTGAGAGTGAGAGAAAGAGAGCGTATTTGAAAATGAAGAGCCTTGAATTTGCAGCGGCCAAGTGGTTGAATTCCAATACAAAGTACAAACATTACGTTTTCGAAGAAGAGGTCATGGCAGAAGACCAGAACTGGAGAGCGAAGAAAGGAGAAGCATTGCACAGTTGTTGGGCCAAAAGTGAAATTTCACACAATAAAATAATATAAAGATTGAAGTGGGAGTGCAAAATGCAAAAGTGGGAGTGCGAATATCACTCCCTTATATTTATTATTATCATTTTTACATATTGTGTCTTTATTTGTCATTTTATGTGAGTTGACAAAGTCAATCATTACTTCAAAAAAGTACGAGAGGTCTAAATGCTAATTTTGGAAGTATAAATAGAAGCTCGCATTTAAAAATTTTGATAAAAGTTTTTTTTTTTTTTTTTTTTGAAGCGAAGCAATCCCAAACGGGACTTTAATCTCAACAATTGATCACATGCTAATTTTGGAGGTATAAATAGAAGCTCACATTTAAAAATTTTGATAAAAGTTTTTTTTTTTTTAAGCGAAACAATCCCAAACGAGACTTTAATCTCAACAATTGATCACATCACAGCGAAATCCTCTATCCTCTATCCTCAAGGGTTGAGATTATTTTATAGGGGTTGGGTCACTTACACCGTCGGTGCATAGAATAATTTCCACATGCTCATCACCCTATATCCAACTTTTGTTTTTCTTGAAGATTTGATCACATCTAATGATTTACTTTTACGAAGAGCTATCTCATAATAATCACAGTTAGAGTTGCACCAAACAAATCGTTCTAATAAATTAGGAGTACCGAGTTTGTGTTTCTCCAAGACTCCAACTAATACAAAGAAAGAAATTTCCAAGACATTGATCTGCGTTCGACTAGTTGTCGTATTGAAATTTTCAGAATTGGTGTATACAATCACATTAAAAGGGACTGTCCTTTTTTCACCATATCCACTCATTTAAGAGAGGAAATGACTCAATATCACCAGAAAACAGTTCAATAGTGCAGGTAAGATTTTTTTGCGTAGTGCGTGTAAGATTGGAGATGGTGAAATAAGACAAAATTTTACGAAAAATTGAGGAGGGTCCAAATGATAAAACAAGAGGTAAGAATAAAACCAACTTTTCAAAAAAAGAAAAAAAATCCCCGACTATTGAAAAATGTTATTGGGAAATCTGTAATTGAAATTATCTACTATTTTTTTGACTAAAAAAGATACAGTCCTAATTACAAAACCACTTTCTCTGGGCAAGTAATTATCCTATTATGACAAGTAAGTGATTATTCTGTTCTTAAAGAGTAATCCATTCATTCCCATATTAATTACATTAACAACTTCAGAATAACAATCACATTTTAACAATACAACTAACCTGTCACAAAAAACAACTTTCAAGACAACCAAAAACATGAGATAGAAAAGGTAAAATCATCATTCGTCAGCCAATCGAATTCCATGATGAGCAGCTTTTTCCATGATGCGCTCCATATCCTCCTCGCCAAATACAGGCATCAAATGAACTTCACCATCCCAACCCCAAGGCCCAGACTTGAATTTGAGAACCATCAGAAAATCATTATATGTCTCCACAGTGATCACATCATGCAAAAGGAGCTCATAACCTTGATAGTCCAAATTATTCTGAGTTGCCCGTACTTCCCTTACCAGCTCATTATATCCCTCTATCATCTCCTCTCTGATAGTGTGGTCAATAATATCCTCCCTGAAAATTGAAGGCATATTGTACCGCTCTGCAAAGGTGCAAAAAGTACTTTCTGCCATTATTCGTTCGCAATAAGCTGTCGTAAAGTATCGTAGTCTCTCCAAAGATGCCACGGCCATCCTGTTGAGGAGACACAAATTAGAGTTTTATGCAAACAATTTCACAACTTCACAAAATTACAAGAGAAACTTAACATGCTAATCAATTGTGTTCAATAACCTAATTATTTAAGGCAAAACATGTTTATCAATCATGAAAACATGTGTTCGTCTTGACTACTTCTGCCTACAGAATTCCTACCTGATTAATTCTACATCTCTAAATATGAGACGGAAGGAGAACCTATAGTTGATATCTGGGGTTGGTTCTCAACAGATTACATATAAAAACCAGCTAATTTGAAATAATTTGAAAGCCAACCAATCCTATTTTCCCCAAACTAAACATCCACAGACTAAACCAGTTTACATATAAAAACTATATCATTTCATATGAATTGATATGCCAGAGAAGTTGTATTTTCCTCAAATTACAGATCCCCATACATACAACAATAACCAGGAAACCTTATTCTTTACTTCTAAGTTATAAAAATGAAATGAGGCCAAACAATAAGCGTAAGACAAGAACTATCACATGATGGAAGGGATAATGTAACCCTTACCAGACACTGACAAGAAACAATGAGTCATGCCAAGCAATTTGACTGTTTTATCTAAGAAGTTGAAATTGTACTGATGAAATTGCATCAGGTCATCACCCTCTAAAGTACTAGCATTGTGTGACAGAGTGAATTACATAATGCCTACAACAGATAGAAAACCCTCAATTTTGGGTTAGAAAGACCAAAAAGAGAGAAACCCTCCCTTGACTGGTTCCAACAGGTAACCCGCGAACCCATCGGGCTCAACCCGTAATAACCCATTAAGATAACGGGTTATAACGGGTTGAGCCCGTTAAGTCCGCCGTAACCCGCCCGTGACCGCACTATTGCCAGGCCTACCTAGAGGCCATGGTTGATGCCAAAACTCTTGCTGGTATTAAATGTTGGTGCATGCAGCTTCTGAGATCTGAAGAGCCTTTCTTGGCCATAGTTGCGTACTTGCGTTGGGTGAGAGAGAGAGAGAGCTTTCTATAAGTGCGATCTGGTTATAGCAAAATGTTTTTGTCTTCTTGCCTAAATATAATTCTGTGTTAATGTGCGGCTGACGTCGTCTTAGGTTTTGGTACGCAAAAAATATCTAATTTACTTGTTGGGCCTTGACTTTTGGATCCAGATAGTATTGTAATTGGACTCCGGCCCATTTTACCTTCAAACCCTAGAACGATCCTCAAGGCGGACAGCAAATGGAGATTAGGAATGGATGTGCCGCTAAAAATCATAACCATTGCATATTAGCCTTCTGTTTAGACCATAGAACCCAGTTGAAGGGCGATGTGAATGGAGGACACTTTTTTACCATGTCGTAGTTGGAGGCACCTCCAGATAACAGGTCGATGAACCCGAACAACGCAATGAATGATGCTCATACATGCATGCATTGAGAATAAAATTCTTAACCAAAACTCCACCTGCGTGATTACTGATTAGTGACTTGGTGTAACTCTGAAGTTCCTTGTCTTCTAAGTTAATTAGGTTTGAGAAATTGAGGTCAATCAGACTGAACCCTGACGACAACTATCGTGTACACTAATCACGTCAAAAATTCACCTAAATATGTGCCTGAAGCCCTAAATTTTAAACAAAACTATTCGAAATGTGAAAAGTTAACATTTCCAGATACAAACTTGCTGCCCGCCTTGGGTTAATTGCCCCCACCGTTTGAAAGTATGACGCCTATGAGTCTATGACATGCATAAAATAACCATTCTTCATGAGTTCATGTAATAGGCTGCGACATTGTTGTCCTTAGTTCTTTACTGTTATGCGGTCTGTGATGACAATTTTTTGGTTTCTGGGGTGGCTTGGTCAACAACTTCATGAGTTGTAGGCGACGGAGACCGGTGGGATCCGGTTCGTTCGGGTCGAGATTCTCTCTCCAATGGCGGGTGGGATGCAGGTGCTAAGGTCCCAAGGACAAGCGAGTATAAGGCGAAATTTTAAAGGGTCCTTGATTTTTAAACTATAGCCTCAACTTTAAATAAATTTTAGGATCCTTAACCCAAAACACCAAAATTAGTTAAAATTAACTCATTTACCCCAACAACAAATTTTTATTCTCACTAACTCAATTTAAAATGAAATGATAATTTTGCCCTCAACTTAATTAATAAACTACTATCATGCCACTCTCCCTATATCTCATCCCTTCGGCCTCCCTCTCTCTCTCTCTCATCCCTCCGATATGTAAACCGGAGCCTATTTTGCTCACCGACTGTTCTCTCTCTCTCGTCAGAGCTCTGGAGTCCGAGTCGCGGCGGTGCAGACTTCGCTGCAGAAGTCTATGTGCCCCGGTGAGTCGATGAAGGTGACGGAGCGGTCGCTGTGGTTGATGGAGGAGCTCTTGATGGCCCGTCACTGCTACTCGAGGAGGGAGTCCATGAAGTGGAGGCGGCCGGTGAGCTTGGGGTGGATGATGCCGCTGACGGAGCCGGAGATAAGGTGGTCGTAGAGCATTCTCACCATTAATTCGTGGGCTGTGCTAGGTTGTGGAACTTGTGAGATAATGGTCATGATCGATCCAATTTTTGTTTGATAGGATGAAGATAAGGATGTGGTTTCATGGAATGCTATGGTTACTGGTTATTCTCAGATTGTTAGATTTGAGAATGCTATTAGTTTAATTAAAAAGATAAGGGAGTGGAAGATTGAGTTAAATGTTGTCAACTGGAGAATGATGGCTTTGCATGGATGTGTTTCGGTAAATGATTGCTTGTGGCTTAGAGCCACATGTTGTTAATAATGACATTTGTTTTAGTTTGCACTAGCTCTGCACATCAATTCTTTTGTTTTGTTTGGTTTTTTTAATTTTTTATAAGAAGTTCTGCACATCAATCTTAAAATGAAGCTATTGGTTCTTCCAATTCCAATATTCTATGTTTCGTGCAACCTTGAACTAGTTATGAGCTTATTGACCCTTCTTCATTTCTTTCTTCTTATTTAATTTTTTTTTTTGGGAAATGGGACGGAAGGAAAGAAGAAGAAAAAGTTTTGAATGTCTATTGGGGGGCAATAAACATTTATTGGAGAGCAATAGACATTTTGAATTGATATAATCTCTGGGTTTTTTTTATTTAATCAAATTTTTATTTGTCTAATTTTATGAAGATTAGTTTCCATTCCGGCAACCGAAAGTTCTATTGGGGGGCAATAGACGTCTATTGGAGGGCAATAGAGGTCGATTGGGGCAATAAACCTTTCCGGTGAGGTTTTCATAAAAGTCCGGTGAGCGGCGGCCGGTGACGTGAATCAGGCTAAATTTGGCCGGATTCTCGTTGCCGGTGATCGGTGACGGGGCTCCGGCGAAGTCTCCTACGGTTTCTCTCTCTCTTATTTTTTTTTTCTCTCTCTAAGTAACAAAAGGGTGAGGGTAAAATGGTATTAAAAAAATATAAAAACAAAAAAAAAAATCTTAATGGGTTATTAGGGAATACCTTCTTAGAGTGTTTTGGGTAAGAGAGAATTAAAAAAAACTTAATGGGGTAAGTGGGAAAAAAATCTCTAAAAATAGTGTAAATGGACAAAAACCCTAAATTTTACTTTACTTTGTTCCTATACTAAAGACGTTACCAAAAAAGAAAAGAAAAAAAAATCAGTTTCATTAGCCAGTTCTTAAATCCAACCAAAAGCTGAAAATAAGGCCCTTATACATACTCTCATAATAAAAACATGGGAGAATATCTCAAATGATCACTCAATTTTTACCTATTTGACACTTTGGTCATTCACCTTTTAAATATATCACTTTAGTCACTCAACTTTAACTCTGTTATTCACTTTAGTCACTTCCTAAATTTTTTTCAATAAAAAAAATTATTTGCTGTTCAAGTAAATCCAGAATATGTGTCTGGCCCAAACTCGAGGTTACTTGCTCTAGTTGAAATAGAGTTTATATTAGAGATATTCTCGGAGAATCTTAGGAGATATTCAATCAATGTACGATTATGTTTCCATGTACAACTCTATCTCTATGCTTGTAATCCTCTATATAAGGAGGCCCTTATTATCAATGAAAGTACGACTCAATTCTCTCCCAATTCATTTTTTCTTAAACACGTTATCAGCACGAAGCCCTAACCCTAAAACAAATAGCCAAACCCTGATTCAAGAAGCTAAAAACCTTGAATCCGAATACAAAACCTTAAAGTCTTTTATGCCTCCACCTCACACATTGAAGAACTCGATCCCAGGAGTCCAGAACCGGCGGCCCCACCCCAAGAACCGGCCGAAAACCCACTGAACCGGCCACCGGAAGCTCCACCGGTTCACCATCTTCCGGACCTTCAATTTCAACCAAATTTTGGTAGAAGAAGCCTCTTTATCTGAAGTTTCAGGAACCGCAAGAAAAAGTCCAAAAAAAGGCCTAAAAATACGTGAATCGGCCACCTGAGCAGCTTCACCTTGAACCGGCAGAAAAGAAAGAAGAAGAAAAGAAAAGAAAAAAAAGGGAAAGGAAAAGAAGCTTAGAAGCCCAAGGCAGAGGCCCACTGCCACGTCAGCAGAAGAACCCACAACCACGTCATTACAGGGACCCACTGCCACGTCAGCATCAGTGCCACGTCAGCCTTCCAGTCAACGCCCGGTCAACCATAATTTGTTTTCGTGGTAGCCTTTTACGCTTCGAAACTAACCATAATTTCTTGTTCTCTTTCAACATGAGTAACCTGAACAAATTGGACTTTGCTTCATTGGGAACAACTGGCTCTGGATATCATAGGTGGGTTAGTGATGTCCGCCAGCATCTCAAAGCCGATGGAATCCTAGATTCGATTCTCTAGCCTAGCCAGGATGTGCTAACTGTTGAGCAAGCTCAAGCTTTGGAAGCCAATAGAGCAGCCTTAGAGACAAATAAGGCGAAAGCCATCATCCTAATGACTTGTCATATGGATGATCCACTCCAGTACGAGTGTATGAATGAAGAAGACCCCAGAAGGCTGTGGGTCTCACTCGATGAAAGATTTGTCAACGTCCGTGACTCCCTGCTTCCTGACCTAGAAGTGAGATGGCATAGCCTCTGCTTATGTGATTTCAAGTCAGTTCTTGACTACAACTAGGAAGCACTTCGCATTAAATCCTTAATGGAATTTTGTGGTAAAGAGATCACAAATGCGATGTTGATTGAGAAGACTCTTTCTACCTTCATGCATTGATGGTTGCTAAGAACTATCGAATCGATGTTACGGCAAGACGAATCACAAGGTTTCATGAGCTCATTGGAGCTATGAATGTAGCTGAAAAGCATGACAACATCCTTGTGAAGAACTATAATTCGAGATCTGTGGGAACAAAGCATATTCCGGAATCCAATTATAATCCCGCTCCAAAGAGGGGGTGCCAAGAGCGAAACCCTAATCTTAGGAAAACATTTGGACGTTCTGGTCCATATAATCGCTCTACTTGGGAAGGTAATCGCCAAAATAGGTGAACACGGAACCGAAGAGGTTAACGTGGAAAGAGAGAGGGAGGCAACGCTTCTGGCCATGTTGGTGGCGCCACCAACACTAAAAGCCATCTAAATGACACTTTCAAAGCGCCTCAATCAATGAAGTTTGAGCAAAGAGATGTATGTTCTCGATGCTGAGTGTCTGATCATTGGGCACACATTTGTAGAGCTCGTGAAGAAATTGTCACCGCTTACAAAACATATTGTGAAGCAAGAGAAACTCACTATATGGAACAAGAAGATCAAGAAGATGATCTAGAGTGAAGGGTTGTGTTTGAACCAAAAATGAGCATTTTGGCCTGACAAGGCGTGTCTTGGAGAAATTGAGCCAATATCAGTGGCTCAAGCTATATATTGTCGACAAGTTCGAAATATATTATTTAGAGGCTAAATAAAGCCTACTTGCAGAATTATGGAAGATTATGCGAGCTGCAAGAAAATGAAATGATGGAAGCATGGAAATGAAAAGTCAACTTTAGCATATTTTTCTATTTCGGCTAGGAGAAAGCGAGCTAGACAAGAAATGAAGGGTGGCAGACTAACCATCCGAACTCCAAATGAGTTGAAACTTTCCAGATTCATTGTAGACATCCTAAGAATCATTTATTTTGAAGAGTACAAGAGCTTTTTTTGAGCAGAAAGCCTTCAAACAATCAGTCCAATTTTCTGTAGAAGCAAAACTGGAAAACTAGACCTGTAAGAGGTCCAGCAGCATTTCCGGCCCAACCACATGGAAATAATTTCTTAAATTTTACCACAACAATCTACATTCATGGTGTATCATTTCATATGAATAAGTAGAAGGCTAAATCTGAGTTCTTAGTGGAGATAAAAATTAAAGGAATAAAGGAGCAGAAAGTGCTCTCACCTAACAAATCCATTAAGTGTTTAAGTGCTCAAACCTAACCCATTATGATTTGTTTAAAGGCCAAATAGTGTTGCTTGGAAGCCTATATATAGAGGCAAAAACAAGACAACAAAGACACCAAAAACATTCACAACAACAACAACATCTCTAAGATGATCTAAGTTCTCTCTATAGCAACCTCTCTAAGAGCAACTCATTTCCTTCTCTTTCTCTTATCGGTGATCACACTCCTAGTCCTAGTCTCCTCAAGAGCCGACTATCAGTGCCACCAAATCCTCTGTCAACGTACTTCGGTCCTAGTCTCCTTGGGAGCCGATTGTAGTACCACGACCACGAAAGACACAGACACATCCACAACATCAAAACATCTCTAAGATGATCTAAGTTCTCTCTAGAGCAACCTCTCTAAGAGAAACTCCTCTCATTCTCTTTCTCTTACCGGTGATCACACTCCTAGTCCTAGTCTTCTCAGAATCCGACTTTCAGTGCCACCAAACCCTCTGCCAACTTACTTCGGTCCTAGTCTCCTTAGGAGCCGACGATAGTGCCGCGACCACAATGGTTACAGAACCAGCCAAGCTAAAGTCACGCCCTAGCAACCCAGCCAAGCTAAAGTCACGCTTTAGCAAGTTCTCCTCACTTCCTAGTGGTTCTCGCTCTGCTCGATCTACAACATCGAGTATCGATTGTGATTTTCAAGAAGCTCAGCAAAAGTCCTCGCCATGAGGCACAAAGAATCCCACGACGAGGTTGGTGCTCTCCTCATCCACAATCTCTTGAAAGAAGTAAGGTCAAGGGACACCCCCGACAACCGCACCCGAACTGTGCTGGCACGCCCGCGCAAGAAAAGAGACTGTTGACCAGGTGCAACAAAATTGGAGCCAAACAGGTTGAACACTACAAATATGGTTGGGATCAATAGATCGCCAATTCTGTTTAAGTCTTTATTTTTCCAAGAGATGTAATAGGCAATTGCCATATATTTTTGTAGTAAATGCCAATTGTTTAGTCTTTCTTCAAAGTAGGCTCACTCAAAGTAAGTGTGATGTCTAGGAAGGTTCTGAGATTAGTGGTACTTAAGCGAGTCTTGCTCCACCGACATCTCTCTACTCACCTGGTCACTTTTATTTTGGAATTACCGAAAGAAGTTAGACGACTACCATTGTTTTGCATTAGCTATCATTTTGGATTAGATTTTGTTTAGTCAAAGAGACAATGATGTAACTCCGTTGGCTTATGAATAAAATTTCTAGTCCTTTATGACTCAATTTTGATTATGAGCATATGACTTTTGTGACTACGATGGTTAGTCCATCAGTATTAATTCAAGGACATGGAATAGCCAAAGTTTCACTTGCCAAATGGCACCTTAATTACTGTCACAGAAACTCTCTACGCTCCTAGGGCCAATCGCACCTATGAATAGCCAACGGATTCTATGCGAAATCGCATGTAGAGAATGGAAATGAGTTCCTTTGCAATATCTCTAATGATTGCGAATGAAGGCGCATCTTAGAGAAGTTTATGTGTCTCTCTAGTGGATTCTATGTCACTATTCGAGCTATTAATCCAATAAAGTTATGAGAGAAGATCTTTTGGATTTAGACACATATTGGCTTTGCCACGACATGATAGATTATCCTAGTCATGATATGATGAGCCGTTTACTAAAGACTTCACATGGACATCATTTATTTCGAGCGAAACGAAGCATGAATCAAAAATTGATTTCTGGACTAAGTGTGACCGACGCAGCTGCCTAGGGCACCGTCTCCGTCCACCACCAGCCTAGGGCTAACACAGTCCCTATCCATGACACCATGGATAGCGTCCATCATGGTGATGGAGCCCCAGGTGATGCTACAATCACCAACTTGCTTCAAATAGCGTTTCAGATGCTCAGTCCCAACCAAAATTCTCATTGGTTGATTTTAAAGCCTCTAGCTCGTTTTACAAAGCCCATTCCTTAGGGAAATTAGGACTGAGACCGTCCTATGCAAAGGATATGAAAATACTCATTATGTTCTTACATAGAATCCATGGGGATTCTATGGACTGATTCAACTAACTTGCGGACGTTTAAATATCTCATGATATTGGTTGATACGCAAACACGTTGGTCACGTGTTTTGCCATTGTCCACTTGTAATGCTGCTTATGCTACACTCCTAGCAAATATTATATGACAACGGGCTCACTCTCCGGATCATCTTATTCCGTCAATTGGACTTGACGATGCTAGAGAGTTTATATCGAAGATTTTCGATGGATATTGCAATGGGATTGATGTTGGACATTATATTCTCATGGACACACCCAAATGGTCTCGCGAAAACTACTACGATGGTAGTCAAGACATTCGTAATGAGCACCAATCTCCTTATATCCTCTTGCGCTAATGTAATATCTCGTGCAACTATGCTAATTCATCTACGACCCACACTTAATCTACCTCTACGTTACAGCTAGTGACTGGGTACAAGTATCGTACTTACGCATTTTTGAGTGTGTCACTAATGTGCCAATTGCGCCGCCACAGCGCTTTATGATGAGTCCTTACAAACGAATGGCTAACTACGTTGGATTTGAGATTCCAACAATCGTCCGCCACCTAATGCCCTTGCTAGGAGATCTCCTTACCGCTAGATTTGCGGATATCACTTTGATGAGACAGTCTTCCCATAGTTAGGGGGAGATAAGAACACGAATGTTCAATAGGAACGACAGGAATTGTCGTAATCTGTCCCCACTATGTCTCATCTTGGTCCCTGTTAAAGTGACGAGATCACACAAATATGCTGCAAACATGCCTGCAAGGATGGACGTCCCGACGAGAGGACGTTGCGCCACCTTACATAAAGGTAGGCATGGTGCCAACGCCATAAAGAGTGGCACTTTGGCGTTACAGGCCATGACCCTAGCTAGGATGCGTGGAAGGCCCATGAGTTCGAATGATACTTTGGCACATTCCAATCATTTGATCATCAAGACTCAAAATCCGTCTCATGAGAATCTTCCGGATTATGGTTATCATTGGGGGACGCCTCAACGTCAGAAACTATTCCTGAGAATATAGAGCTCTATGAAAATTACACTAGTGTACATGAGACGTGCGATAGAAACTCCATTATAATTGATGATGTAGTTGCGCATGAGTTTGTTGAGTCAGATGATATCGAACCACACTCCGTTGATGAATGAATGCCAACGTAAAGAGATTTGGCCTAAATGGAAAGATGCGATCCAGGTTAAGATGGATTCTCGAACGAAGAGGAAGGTTTTCGAGCTAGTGATGCTAACACCTCCTAACAAAAAACTTGTTGACTAATGGGTCCCCATTAGAAAGCGTAGTGAGAAAAAGAGGTGGTAATCTTGCCTTATGGCGTAAGGCTTCTCATAAAACGCCCTGGAATCGACTACGATGAGACATATTCTCTCGTAATGGATGTCATTGCACTCCACTACCCTGTCAGTTTGGTAGTTTCCGAATAACTGAACGTGCAGCTTACAAATGTGGTAACTACGTATCTCTATATGGATCTAGATACAGAATATATACAAAGGTTCATGGTGAACTTCATTTATCCAAGTCAAGAGGCTCTAGATCACAGAGCACGTTTACAAAGAGGCTGAAATGCTCACTAAACTACTTGATTGGAAAGGGATATGCCCACGCGTTTCCATAACAAGTTTCGGATTCTATCGAGGTTCATGTTGGACATTATCTTCATTAGAAGCCCTTAAAGAGTTAATGGAAACCGCTGAACACTTGAAATTTGATTTTGAGATGAAGGATTATGGGGGAACACGATTATGTCTCGGTTTGGAATTTGAGCATCGTGTTGATAGATACTTAGGCATTTTGACAAGGTCAAGCCTTCAAACACCCCCATGATTGTCCATAGTCTTGATCCTGAAAATGATCCTCTTCATTGAAAGGATGATAATGAAGATATGCTAGAGGCAGAAGTGCCTTACTTGAGTACAATAGGCGCATTATTGTACTTAGCTCAATGCACAAGACCGGACATCTCATTTTCCATGAACTTGTTAGCTAGATATAGCTCTGCGCCAACACGACGTCATTGGATTGGTGTAAAAGATATATTTCGATACTTGAGATGTATGATTAATATGGGCTTGTTCTATCCCTACAAAGAAATGATGGATTCGGACCCATCACACACCAGGAACGCCGCCAACACTGGCCTGCGTCCACTATCCTATCCCAAAACGACATGTGTTTTGGAAGGTTTTGCTGATGTTGGGTATCTCTCTGACCCTTACAAAGGTCATTCCTAAACTGGTTAAGTGCTCACCATGGGTAAAGACCGTGATATCTTGGAGGTCTACAGAACAGACCTTAGTTGCTATATCTTCGAATAATGTAGAGATTCTTGCTCTTCACGAAGTGGTTTGTGAATGTATATGGATTGGATCTATAATTACGCATGTTCGAACAACTGTGGTTTAAAGTTTACCACAGATGAGCCTACGAGCATATAGGATAATGCTGCTTGTTTTGAAGCAAGGCTACATCAAAAGCGACCACACCAAGTATAATCAGCAACAACAAACTCTCCTCAAGATCAAAGTGAACTAGGTTCAATCTGAGGACAGTGCGGCAGGCTTGCTCACTAAGTCATTGCCTAAATTCCACTTTCGAGAAACATGTTGGTAGCATCGTTTGCGGAAGTTATCCGAACTCTAATGACCGTAGTCGTCAGGGGGAGATGCAGACATAAGAGGGAGGTGTCTACATGTATGGTCTCGAAATGTGAAGGGTGTATTATGCTCTTTTTTCCCTTCGATCGAGGTTATTTTTGTCTCACTGGGTTTTTGTTACTCAGCAAGGTTTTTAATGAGGCAACGAGATGAGCACCACGTTTGGGCGACACAAGGGGGAGTGTTCAAGTAAATCCAGAATATGTGTCTGGCCCAAACTCGAGGTTATTTGCTCTAGTTGAAATAGGGTTTATATTAGATATATTCTCGGAGAATCTTAGGAGATATCCAATCAATGTACGATTATGTTTCCATGTACAACTCTATCTCTATGCTTGTAATCCTCTATATAAAGAGTCCCCTATTATCAATGAAAGTACGACTCAATTCTCTCCCAATTCAGTTTTCCTTAAACATTTGCCACAATATTAATGATATTTTCATCCAACCAATTGTAAAAAATTGAGAAATTTGTATTAGAATTATTGAGAAAAGTGATTAAATTGAGATAAAATGCCCTTTGGATGACTAACTAAAATGATTGACAGAATAATAGTTGAGTGATCAAAGTGATATATTTGAAAATTGAGTGACCAAAGTGTCGAATGAGTCATAATTGAGTGACTATTTGTGGAATTCTCCCTAAAAATTGTATAAGAGGTCCAACACATGATGAGATCTTCTGAATAATACCCATTTGGCTTTTTAATATTATTCTCTTTCTCATGCCATTTCTACTTTTCCATATTTGTATTATAGTCTTTTTGAAAATGAGGCTTGCTCAAGGTTGAGGCTCAAGGCAGTTGTCTTGGTTGGCTTACCATTGGGCCGAACCTGAGCGAAGGGCCTTCGAGGTGCAACGCCTCTATTTCTTGCCTTTCAACTGCTCTCGGGTCGGTTTTCTTGGCCGGTGATTGTGGTGGCTATTAATTTGGTGATGTTTTTGGGAGAGGCAATAGCGGACGCAAATAGGGACGAGTGGGGGCTGTGGCTCTTAGTGTAATTTTAAATTTTTGTTAAATGAGTTTCACATATTAATCTTATATCCTTGTTTTGACCCTAGACCACGTACAAACGGTTTCAATAGAAAAGAAAAGGAACTTGCTTCTCTATAAAAAAACAAGAAATTCTGCTATTTACATTGTTTCTATAAAATGAAATCACTAGTGTAATATTCGTTTTTGTTAAATGAGTTCACATATTAATCATATATCCTTGTTTTGACTTCAAACCACGTATAAACGATATCAACAGAAAACAAAAAAACCTACTTCGCCTCAATAAAACAAGAAATTCTACTACTTACGTTGTTTCTATAGAATGAAATCATGAATCAATAAAGATTCACCCACATCTTTTTTTTTTTAAAATAGGCCCGTCCGACGACGACGTCGTGTTGACTTGCCGTTGGACGGAGCAAAAAGAGGATGGGATAGCTGCCCTTTCTATGAGAAGTGGTGTAGCCCTCTTGAGAGAGAAAAGGCAGTCGGGAGAAAATGGGATAAATGTATAATTGACAGCATGTGTTTTATGTGCTGGGAAATCAATCTAAAAAATGGCCGCCCAGGTGGCCTAGGAGACGCCTAGGCGCTGGGCGACAGCAAGCCGAAATGAGTAATGCGTAATCGGAGGTATTGGGCGGTCAGGATTTAGGCAGGTGCTTAGGAGGCTTGGGCGGGTTGGGCGAGCTGGGCGACCGAGGTAGAAGACCAAGACATCGATTCCCGAAAGGCCAAAACAGACCACAGCTTTTCATCCCCGCTGCTCCACTGCAGCTCCACCGTATGTCTTCTCTTCATCGTCGCCGACGGCACCAAAACCAAGTTTGAAAGACGCAAAATTTATTTGCCGAACTTCTGTAAAGACTCAAGTTTGACCACAAGCTAAGCTATTATGAGAACATGAGAAGAACAAACAGCCCAGTAATTTGGATTATTACTGGAAGAGGAAATTGGATGAGATCTTGAAAGGAACCGATCATTCCAATTTATTTTTTACTGGTCTCCAGGTTATCTGTTGGGTTGGTGTTGAATAAGGATTAGGGAACCCATAAGGTGTGTTCGATTGGCATTGGAATCTATATTTTATTATTTTATTTTTCTTATAGAATATTTTATTATTCTTAATTATAAATTATAGTCTTTAACTCTTTATGTATCCTTTTAAGTATATTTAAACTCTTATTATATATTCATATGCTATAAAAATAAATTTAAAATTAAACAATTGAAACCGCCTAGGCACCTGGGCGCTAGTCCTCTGGCCACCGCCTGACTAGCGCCTAGCGATTTTTAGAACCTTGTGGGAAATATATGCTGATTATCTTTTTATTTGCAACTTGCAAGGAAATGTACTTAATCAATATATATATGGGTGTTGTTAAGAATAAAAAATAAGAAATGGTGTGTGAATAGAAATTTAAGGTGCTTTAATAACAACACTCTTACGTACTATTTACTATATAACCCTTTCTCATTTTTTTATTCTTTAAATCCATATTTATTTTAGTTAACACACTTAAGTAGCATGTGATTTTCACCACTTGGTGTGGTGTGCAGGTCGAACGCCCTAGTCTGGAACCTCTAAGTCTAGCGTTCAAATCCCAATTCCATCTCATGGCCAGCATATTTGAAGGACCCCTTGAGTTCGTGCCTCTGCGGTGCAGTGGATTAGTTTGGCTTTCCCCGCAATGTCGGTGCAGGGGCTGGGATACCACTCCCATGGGTGTGTGCGTTACTAACCTAACTACCCGATAAAAAAAAAAAAAAAAAAACAGCAT
>LYNE01001426.1:27371-46168 GCA_001662545.1 Rosa x damascena | reverse complement strand
TATATATATATATTTAGTAGAAGGAGGTCAACCATTTTTATTCAATATGGAAAAAGCAATATTACATAGTCACCGCCCCAGTGGGGTCGTCAGAAAGAGATACCGCTAAACGCAATACCACTCCACCAATTGAGTGAAGCTCAGGGGGGAGTAAACTAATAAGAAATTCACAATTAAATTTATCCTCAGAATCCATCAGTAGACTCGCTGACAACCTCATACCAATAAGACCTATAGTTCCTTGCAGGTATTGATCCCAAGAAAAATAACAAACTAGGTACCAATACATAAGTCGTCCCGGATCCCAAGTTTTTATAGAAAATCCGCCAGGATCCCAAATCCGGATCCAAGCCTCAGAGAGCCCAATTATCACTGCCCTAGTACACCCAAACAGACCCAATCCCAAATCTGAAAAACAGATCCAAACCCAAGTCCAAAAAGGATGAACCCTAGCAGCCCATTCATCAAACCTTTTGTGCTTGTCGTCGACGTCGCACC
Organism: Rosa x damascena; assembly: GCA_001662545.1. Classification (NCBI taxonomy): domain Eukaryota; kingdom Viridiplantae; phylum Streptophyta; class Magnoliopsida; order Rosales; family Rosaceae; genus Rosa; species Rosa x damascena. The sequence continues at coordinate 45,670 of LYNE01001426.1, read as the reverse complement.
AACACCACATCGTCACTCCAGCCGACGCCGTACTGACACCACATTGACTCTCCAACCTAGCGTCGGCGTCCTCTCTTCGAGAAGACCCGCAGACCTCGTGTGAAATAGCCTCAGGAAGAGCAGCATCCTCCCCACGAGTTCTCTCTACCGCCATCTCATAGAGGTGAATCCACCAGTCCTTCCAAATTCGCAGATCAGACAGAGAACACCACCACGCCTGCTGCCAACAGTGGAAGAAGGGTTCCAACATAACACGATCCGATTACAGCAGATCCGGAGACGCTGCTGGTACAACATCCAATCCACCACTTGGCCTAGGGCCTAGACCAGATCTCCATGATGCCGGCAGGAGCCTTGGATCCCAAACCCTCCATTCACCCGCAACCACCATTCCAGAGCAGCGAACTGAGGACAAACTCGATCCCCTGTTCGTAGCAATCACAGGAAGAGAGAGGGTCGTCGACTCAACCCAGATGGTGGATGTCGACGTCTTGGAGATAAAAGGAAAAAAGGAGGGTATGGCCTTGACCGTACATGGCAACTGCGACACCAGGGCCGAAATTTTGCTCTATCGAAGATGGAGGGAGGTATAGAAACGCCAACCCATGGGTGACTTTCTCACAAACCCTAGCAGAGAAGGTCTTTTCCTAAACCCTAAATATTTGGGTAACTGATTTTGACAAACTGAAAGTATGAAATCAAAAGTGATGGTGTGTCATTTGTTATGTCATTTGGGATTAAAATTTGGTAAACAATTTTGTGATCTCAACCATCTTCCTTTGATAATAAAGATACAATTGGTAAATTGATGTTACCTACTTTCTTATTTATAGACAAACCAAACATTAGAAAGGAAAGTAAAACACATTTCTAATTACTTTTTTGGCGTCCCTAAACATTGGTGGGAAAACTAGTGGGAAATTTATTTTTCCGTGCTCATTGGAAAGATCAAGGAATTGAATTAATTTCCTTTTTGTGAACCAAACGAAGCTTCATAACTCCATATTTTTTTAGTCTGTTCGTTCTTGTGTTCTCAACCTCTAATCTTAATAATAATGTGTTAAGTAACTTTACAAGAAATGGTCCCTTTACCGTAAGAGTTTGGAATTTGTCTAGACTCACTGCTGACTCCAATCTTCCTTGCAATTTTAACAATATCTCTGATTGGTTTCATCAGATTTTTAACATTTTGAAGAATCTCACCTTTATTGAGAATGCTATTGTGCTTTGTTGGAAAATCTGGCAAGCCAGAAATAATCTCATCTTTAGGAACGTATCTGCTGACCCGAACATGGTAGTGCATGCTACAGCTGCAGCTGGGAATTCTTATAGAGCTCACAATCCTTCCCACATGAAGAGCTCTGGTAACAACTATATATGGACTGATCAGGTGGCTTCCCCCCTTAGAGAACAAATTCAAACTCAATTTTGATGGCTCTATGAAGCATGATAGGATGGCTGCAGCTGGTTTTGTCATTAGAAACCATGCTGGCTCCCCTGTGGTGGTTGGAACTAGGAAGATTGGCTCCACTACTGTTCTTGTGGCGGAGTGTAGTGCGCTCAAAGATGGTCCCCTCCATGCGCTGCATCTCAACTGCTCTAAGATTCTAGTGGAGGGTGATTCAAAGGTGGTGATCGACTGTGTAACAAGATTAGTGACCCTCCTTGGAAAATTCGTTCTCTTGTTCGTGACATCCAAAGCATCTCTAGTATGTTTGAGGAAATCTCTTTCTTTCATATTCCTCGTGAAGCAAATTTTGTGGCGGACGCAATTGCCTCCCTTGGACATCAATCTTCGGATGCGATTATATGGCGAGACAAACTTCCTCTTTCAGCTTGCTCGGCTTTTAATTTAGACCAATTTAGTTTTGGTGCTGTTAGAGGCTTTGTGTTGTAATTTTCTTTTCCTCTTAAAAAAAAAAAAAAAAAACTTTATAAGAAATGTCAATTGATTGTATCATTTGGGAAGGAAATAAAGGGTGATTGATCATTGAAGTAAGTGGCTTATGATTTTGAAGAGAACTTTTATGTCGGTATCAGAAATTAATGGGTAATCACTAAAGAAAGATTTCTTGTTTAATTGATGATGACGGTGATGATAAAATCAAGGAAGAGACAAAATAAAAATTAGATAGATCAGAAAGATTTGGAATCATTGAAATTGAATTTACAGATCACTGTAGGGACATATGTGAATCATGCTTGCTATAGCTGGATAGTGAAAAACTTACGGTTGTGACTTGAATTGGAAGAAATGAACAAAGCCAACGACAAAGGGTGCGAATGCCTATTTGCCCTGTGGTTCATAAATCGACAAAAGGTGCGAATGCCGATTTGAGCCATAGCCTCCCCGCTCCCAAGTTAGTGAAATTATGGAGTTGGTTGATGACTCCACGTGATCTCTTTGTTAGAGAGCAGAGACGGTGAAGGTTTTTTTTTTTTTTTTTTTTGTTGTGTTTTATGACGGTAGTAAGTCCTTACCTATATAGAGTAGGGGTTATGTGGGCTTTAGAATGTGCACTTCGTATCCCTTGTCTGCAAAGAGGCGAGTTAGAGTTTGAGATGTTCTTTCGATGCTTATCGTTATCTAGGGTTTGGGCACTATGTCTCCTTATTGTATTCTGTATTTTCATTAATCAAAGCTTAAGGGCAGCCACATCAGTCTCTTCCTTTTAAAAAATAAGAGATGAGATAGAACATCTGTTAAAGTTGAAATTTGTCAAAAACTCTCATATTTTTGATAATAACAATTGCAATACCCCGAGTCCCACATTGGTATTGCGTTAGGAAGAACCATGGTATCTATAGAAAAGCCTACAAATCCAAAAATAACTTAGAGCTAGCACTTTTGGATGAGGCCTTGGGTTCTTACAAATGGTATCAGAGCTTTGATCTGGCCTATTGCCTATGTAGAAGTTTGGACTATGATGTACGATGATATCTTATCAGATGCGGGAAAGTGCACCATATTTTTAATTTCCATTATTTACGAAAATACTATTGTATCCTAAAAGCTATTGCCATCATCAGGAAACCAATTATCATTGTTTTGAAAAGCTACCGCCATTTTCTAGAAAAACTATTACCATTATTCAGAAAAGGTACTATCATTCACCAAAAAAAAAAAAAAAAATCACTGCCATCTTTTGAAAACTAATTGTTAAAGATGACAATAGATATGACTCAAAAGTTCATTATTTTCCGATGTGTTTCACCTTTTTTATGTGACCCCAGCATGATCTATAAAAGATGTAGTTTAGATTTCATTATTAATGCATATATGGAGAAGATCATATATATCTCTCCACATTGAGTATCTAGGTAGCTTCTATGAAGGAAAAATATATGGTGACATAAAAAATAACAAGGTCACCAAATTGGCTCTATTTATAATTTATAAAAGTAGTAGTCTAAAGAGTCGAATTGGTGAAAATTAAGAAAAGTGAACATAAGATTGAAACCTTAATATAAGAAAATTCATGAATCTTAATCCAGATCAACATAACTGACAATAAGAGTTATACAAGAAATCCCAAACAGGTCTAAACCCACTTCAAAGAGGCCAAAAACACCAAAATCCTAATTTAACTTATTTTGACTGATTGTTGCTTTCTTTTCCGATCCAATGCCTATTATGACACTTACTTGCAACTCTTTTGATTGGTCCAAATGTTTTTTACTTTATTTTGGTCCAAATGACTTCATTATGTTTGGCTTAGATTATGAAGGAAAGTTGTAAAATTCTCAGAATCTCAGATAGGGTATATTGTCGACCATAAAAGAACGATTCTCGGTTTGATTGCACATGGCTCTAGATTATTTATTGAAAACCTCAGTTATGAGTAGAATGATGATCATCATTATCTTGGCTAAAAATACAGGACCCTTCCTGAAATTTTGTAAAATCATTATGTATGTCTATCTTTATTGTTTTCCCCATCTTCCTGAAATTTTGCAAATAGAGAGGCCCAGCGCTCTTTGTATGAGTGTCCTGTACCACCCTTTCGGCGTTGCATTTGAACATAATGAAGATGGGAGAGATCAAACCAAAAAAAAGATGGGAGAGAATAACATGTCTGGGTCCTTTGGAGAAGTTGTTCCCGGTGGCCAGTGCTAGTACTTCATGGCATGCTGATTCAATGCTTCAATGCTCGGCAGATTCAGGGATTTGAGTGTGATGATACACAACATTTTATTTGAAACAAAAACTCTTAATCAAAGCATTTTAGATATAAATATCCAAAAACATAAAAAGCATTACTTTTTCAAAAATCAATGAAATCAAAAATCATTTTCTCAATGTACAAAACACATATTTTTTGTGATACAAATAGATGATTAAGAGATCTATGAGTACGTGATTTAGCATAAATGATAGGATGGTGCTATTCACACACAATTTTTCTTTATTCACACACTCTCTCTATTTTTCTATTAATTTAATTCAATTTTCTTTTAAAAATTACCATAATTACCCTTCCTTATAATTATGTTTTTTTTTTCTTTTATATTTGACAAGTCAATCATTCTCAAATTCTAAACTCTTATTTTCCCGCAAACACAGAAAACTTTAAAACTCTTTTTGATTCCTTCTTTTCTTTTTCATCAAAAACTTCTCTAGCATAGTCATTCTATCTCTCTATTATGATACTTTGAAGTTTAATCATGAATTCATGATAGAATAAGAAACTTTAGACCCATCTTTTGAGAAAATTTTACATTTGACTTGTAATGGAGTCATGGAAAAAAAAAAAAAGTTCAGTGATCATTCGAGCCCCTTTGAATCTATTATTCCTGGTAAGATACTAATTGAAATTATTTGGTATATTCAAATCTATTGAGCAATGATAGAACTTTACAACAGCTTAATAATGATGGTCTTATGATTATAAGCATAATTTGTTCTGCTATATTATGCTAGTAGAACATAATTTTTTCCCGACACGAAGATTGCAACTCATTATTGCATTCAATATTATGTAGAGCATCTCCAAATTTTGTGTACATTATCAGCTGCAATGTGGAAACTTGTTGTCACGGGCCAACTTTATATGCAGCGGAATTAGCCCGTGCGGCGCCAAGATTCCTCTTAACCGAGGCCAACCTATCTTCCATACTTCCTTGATACTCCATTTTTCTTTTCCTTCTGTGCGCTTCTCTTGTCAACTCTGACCCCTTTCGACATCGTCCCCTTACTTTTTGGGGTTTACCAATGAAAGTTACTCACACATGAGTCTCACGTCTAGTGACTAACGGATCGCTTCCTTATGTCATGGTTGTCTTCAAAGACACTCGCCCAACCGATAGGCTTTCGTGTCATCCCAGCTTGCGCCAGCCCATTACTGACCCGCGTGCATCCCGCATGTCGATAGCAAGTAGCATGACCGTGTATCGAGACTAAGTTGGCATTCACATTCCTTCCTTGAGTCATTCATTAGTAGCATGCACACCTCAGTCGCTTCGTGGGCATCACTTACACAACCCACTCAGCTCAAGGGCAACACATGCCCGCCTACTTCTCCTCGTGGGCATCATTTATGCAACCCACTCGGCTCATGGGCAACACATGCCCGCGTACTTCGCCTTGAGTGCCATTCTGACAAGCCATCTAGGCCTTGTGGCCTTTCCCATCTAATGAGGCTACCACGTTCTCTTCTTGATGACTGTCATGGCTCCAAGGCATATTCTAGCCCGTAGGCCAATCTTCAAGCGGGCATGTCGTCTGGCTTGTTGGCACGCCGCTCAAGTGAACAACTCATCCTCGATGCCCCTCTTAGGCATCCTTCAGTCTAGCACGGGGTCGCCCCTCTCGTGCTTGCTGGAATCACTTTGCTTTGGGCAAGGTCGAACCCTAAGACATGCCCACGTCGCTTGCTCCATGGCCAATGAGCACCACGGGGTCCCGACATATCTTCTATAAGCTCACATGTTTGTATAACGCCGATGGCATAAGGATCGCCCTCATACGAACCTCTTCCCCGACGCCAAGCCGCAACATCGGCCTTTCGGTCAATATCGTCCATGAGACATCATGACTCCTGGAAACATATTACGCCCCTTTCTGACGACACATGCCCGGCCCCCTAAGCCCCCGCGGGTGCCCAAGAGAAGCTCACTTAGTGCCCCATGAAGGCCAGCACCGGGGGTGGTGGAGAGCTTAACACCATGTCTCCCCTATAGAGCATATTTTGCTTACATGACTAAGGTGGGAGGAAATATCAAAATAGCCGAGGAGACTAATTGTCCATAACTAATTCACAGAAACTCCAAATGACATGCCGTCAAGTGCGTTGAACTCGTCTCGACGTCCCAGACATTTCTCATGTTTTAAGTTTTCCCAAATTCGAAGCCGAAGTACCTCGAACCAAAATTTACAATTAATTACTTTAGCTTCAAGCTCGCCCTTGGGATTCCAAGACTCGCCCCTCTCAGCTTCTCCTTATCCCAAGGCTCGCCCCTCTTAGCACCTCCTTGCCCCAAGGCTCGCCCCTCTCGGCACCTCCTTGCCTCAAGGCTCGCCCCTCTCGGCATCTTCTTTACAAAGTGTCACGATAGCACAACTCCTAAGTGCGGCTCGTGACGCTTGTGGCTGAAGTGGATAAAAAGCTGATTCCATATTTTTTTTTTTTCGATTTGAGGATGATGCACCTGGATTAAGAGTCATAAACAAACAAGCATTGAGTTTGGTACTTTGAAAAGTATGAGAACAAACTTTATAATTTGGATTCAGTTGGGTGAAGGTGATTACCTGGGAAACATATTCTTTGTCTAATAATACAGGTCCTTCTACTTAATAAACATATTATTTTTCCTTCATTTATAGGTAAAAAAAGAGAGAGAGGTAAACACCAATAACTACAATAGTTATTGATTTTTTACCATATGCAAGATTTAAAACGTGAAGCCAATGTGGTTTATTAAACGGGCCGTCAACCATTATAAGGCCCAGTGACAGAAAGGGCAATATAGTTTTCAACAAATTACGTCAAATGCCATCGACGTTGGCTCGACCCATTTCATTTCAGTTCATCTCGTTTCAATTTCAATCACAAGGAAGCTAGGGCTTGGTCACGGCGGCGAAGCAAGAGAGCGAGGCTCCGGCGGCTAAGTAAGATAGCGAGGCTCCGGCGGTGAAGCAACAGAGTGAGACTTCGGCGGCAAGGCTCCTGCGAAGTTAGGGCTTGAAGGTCAGTAGAGAAATTTCTAGTTATTGAGGGTCAGTAGCTATAGTCTGAATTTTTGTTCTTTTTTTGTTGAATTTTGTATAGGTGAGTATAGCAACAAGAAGTAGGGCCTCGATCACAATCATCGGTTCTCCGCCTTCATCAAAATCAACGGCCTTGCATTCAACACTGTCAAATCCTTCAGATCCTCCAGTTTCTTTCAGCTTCATCTTGTCACAATCTCTCCCTTAGGTAAAGGATTTTGGTTTAGAAATTTGATTATGCTCAGTTTGATTGTGAATTCTGTTACTGTTTTTCTTAGTGTGAACTATTTGATTTCTATTTGGAAATCCTTTCTTTGATTCCTATTTGGAAATCCTTTCTTTGATTCTTGTCTATTTAATTTGATGGTAAAATTGAGAGTTCTGCAAATTTTTGCTTGAAAATTTATGCAAATCCTTTCTGTATCATTTAATTTAGGGAAAAATGCACCAACAGTGTCCGGACACTGTGAGGACTGTCAAAATGATACCTGAACTTACAAAGTTATCAATGTGATACCTGGACTCATATTTTCGTATCAACGTAGTACCTACGACCAAATTCCGTCACGGATCCGTTAAATTTAAGGGTAAAATTGTCTTTTTACACATTTTTATTAAAAAAAAAAATAGAAGAAATTTCTTATTTCTTCTCTCTCTCCTCGCCAACACCAACACCACCGCAACCATCAATGTAATAAAAGATGATTACATTTTTTCATGTTCATCTTCTCAAACCCAGCAAAAAAGCAAAAATTTTTCATGATCAAAATCCCAATCCAATAAGTATGAACCTAACATTTCTTCATGTTCATATTCTCAATTGTTCATGTTCTTGATTGGTGGCAGTCTGCCTCAATTGGTGGCAATACCAGTAACTGCGTGGTCCGCGCCCCGAAGAAGCGGCCGAGCATTGGATCCAGGAGGAGACCCGCTGCCTTATCAGCTTCCGCCGCGAGATCGATGACCTCTTCAACACCTCCATTCTTTGTTATCGTTTCTGCCGCCTCCACAGGTCGCCACCGCCCTTGAACAGCCACCGCCAGTGCACCACCACCAACACCGCCCACCCAACCCGATCTGGAGCGTCTCTCTCCAACAATCTGCATACCAGATCGAAACAGTAGCCAGACCCAACAGCAGCAGCAGCCATAGAAGATTGAAACAGCAACCTGTCCAAACCATTGGTAATGCCGCCGCCGTCACTGCAAGCTGCCGCCGCCGTAATCGAACGCCCACTGAACCCAATCTAGAGCCACCCCCACCAAACGTCACCCCCGGTGCGTTACCGTCTCCAAACCTGATCTAACCGGCAACCAGATCCCACTCCGGCAGCCATGGCGATCCGATCTGATCCCATACTCTTCTCAGCCCTTCGACTCACTTACCTTCATCTCCCACAACGAAACAACCACTCCGACAGCCATGGCGATCCGATCTGAACCCATACTCCTCTCAGCCCTTCGACCCACTTACCTTCATCTCCCACAATGAAACAACCTCTCTAGGCCGCCATTGGAGCCCTCAACACCATGAATTGAACACTGAACCTAGCACATAGAACCCAAGCACAACACCAGTCCAACAATAAGGCGTACTCGCGCAGTCGGGGAAGAACTCCGAAGAAGAAGAAGAAGAAGAAGAAGAAAGAAAGAAATAAAAAAGAAGAAAGAAAGAAAGAAAAAAAAAATTTGAGGGTAAATCGGTCTTTTTGCCCTCATTTTCGGCCTCACGTGCGTTGCACATGCAAAATTTAAATGATCCGTGACGGAATTTGGTCGTAGGTACTACGTTGATACGAAAATATGAGTCCAGGTATCACATTGATAACTTTGTAAGTTCAGGTATCATTTTGACAGTCCTCACAGTGTCCGGACACTGTTGGTGCATTTTTCCCTTTAATTTATGTAGATATTTATCTCTGTTAGTAGGGTATTAAGGGTCAGTAGCCTTAATCAATGGGCTTTTGAGTGAAGGTCATAAATATGAAGAATCCTGTTTTTGTTGCTTGCTGCTCTTGATGAATGCTTTGGTCTATCTATTACTGAATTGGTTTTTCTTTACTTAGTGAACCACTTTTTTTTTTATATGCTTCTTCATAGACAATAATTAATTTCCTCCATGTAATACCCTTTGCCATTCTAGTTTGCAAATTCCATTGTTATCTAGTTCTCTTTTGCTATATTAAATGTGATTCTAATTCTATGATTTCTTGTTCTTTTTAGTTGCTTGCATGGCTTTTTGGGTGCTCTAGTTTCTTAGTTTTGACTTCTCAATCATTGCATCTTAAGTTAGGTGAATAGCTTGTACTCTTTTGCAATATGATTGGCAAAAACTGCTATTCAGCCTGATGGTAACGAAACTAGTGGTTGGTAATGGAATTAGGTGAAAAATATCAGTTCTCTTTAAGCTACCACTTTCCAGTATGGAAGTCATTCTTATAAGCTATAATGGTTTATTAATCCCATTGAGTGTCAGTAAACTATTGAGGGTCAGTAACCTCATTTTTATGTTTGTTTATGAGGATCAATAGGTTTAGCTTCATGATTACATTCGCTTGATTGCATGAGGCATTCAACTCAAATCTATTATCGGTTCAATTGAGCTTGCATTTTTAGACAGATTTCTTAGCTTTACTTTATGGGAGAGTCATTGTAATTATGTCTATCTATAGGCTCTGTGGATATTTGATTTTAGGGTTATTATCACAAATGGTACCTGAACTATACCTCAATCTTATCGATGGTACCTGGATTTCAATTTTGATCACAACCAGTACCCGAACTTTTCGATTTCATTTTAAATGGTACCTAGAGCCATATTCGGTCACTATTCCGACTAAAAATGGCATGGGAGGCGATCATAGTGATGATTTTTGATGATTTCAAGGGTTGCGATCATATATAGTGATGATTTTTTGGTAATAGACTTGCCTTGAACTTGTTTTTTTGTTTTTTATTTTTTTAGATTTAGGTTTTTTGGCCGGAATAGTAACTGAATGTGGCCTTAGGTACCATTTAAAATGAAATCAAAAAGTTCGGGTACTGGTTGTGATCAAAATTAAAGTTCAGGTACCATCGATAAAATAGAGGATAAGTTCAGGTACTATTTGTGATAATAACCCTTGATTTTATTACTATTGTTAGTCTTTATTTTGTGCTTGAAATTCTGGTCATTGATCTGCTGCAACTCTAAGGATCTTTTGATTAGGTCTTTTACATTCTTATAAGCTATAATGGTTTCTTAATCAAATTGAGGGTTAGTAAACTACTGAGGGTCAATACTCATATATTTGCATTTATCATATACACAAATTAATTGCAATGGCAAAGAGGAAGGTAGCTACAATAGATAAAGAGCATGGGCTTGGTTGAGTTGTGCAATGAAGTTGTGCATCTTCAATTTTGCTGGAGTTGTCAGAAACTCTGAATTGATCTTTCAATTAGTTAAACTATGAAAAAGACAATTTAGTAATTACTTGTTAACTGAAAGAAATTCAAAAATGAATGAACTAGGCCGCATGGGCTTAGGCGTGAAGCAGAAACTATACCGCATGAGAAAGCAAGAAAACAGGCTTGTTAGAACATCTTTAGCAGACTCTCTATTTTGACTTCTTAGCTATTTTGGAGAGCATATTTAGCTTTTTATCTATTTTAACAGCTGCACCAGACTCCTAAGTGGCTCTCTATTATAACTTTTAGCTATCTTGCTCCTAAATATAGAGAGCAAGATGAAGCTCTCTATAATTTAAAACATTCATTTTGTGATATTTTATGTAATTATAAATACATTTAAACTATTTAATCTCCATGTAAAAAAAAATATAAATTCAAAATTCGCTAAAATAGAGAGTACTGATGCAGACGTATTTCTAAAGTAGCTTGCCAAATGACTTTTTAGCTATTTTGGCTAAAATTTGACTCAAAAATGGCTCCATTTCTAAAAATGCTCTTAGTGTTAAAATGTGGGCTAAAAATGTATTTAATGGTAATTTACTAAAAAAAATTGAATTATTGTATAATGATGTTGATTCATGATTAAATTGCCAAATAGAAAAAAAAAAAAAAAAAAAAGATTTACAAGGGAGGGTAGTTAGGGTAATTTATAAAAAAGATTGAATTAAAGTAATAGAAAATTAAAAAGGGTGTGTGAATAGAGAAAAAATGTGTGTAAATAGCACCACCCTAAATGATATTTTTAATAGTGATCAAGAAAATAATTGGTTTCAATCATTACGTTATTGTATGAAATATTTTAAATTTTATAATTTGACGTACACCTTTCGAAATATCAGAAATAATATATAATATGTGATCAAAATACACATTGGGCGTAGGGCCCAAACACAACCACCACCTCACTCTTTAATCGCCATTCTCGTAGCCTGGTCTAGAGTTGAACTTCCTAGATAAGAACCTTTCAAGTTATAGTTCATGACAATGTCAATTCTTGTTTTTGGAATTTAGCATTGTTAATTAAGTCTATTGTACTAATGAGAGTGCTACATGCTTTCTTAGATGTGTTTGCTGTTCTCATACCACAATTGCATGTGTGCCTAAATAGAGTACTAAATAGACTAGTATTTCCTTTCAAGGCGATTTGCTTCTCTGTTAGGTTCACTAAATGATCGATTTAGGATCACTTGGTGAGCAAGATAGGCTTATTTGTTTGAGCATCAATACTTTTGTAATGAGTAGTCTTTCTACTATTTTAACATTTGGTCTCTTTTTATTTTTATTTTTTTAAAGGAAGCGGAAATAGGACTAACTCCACGTCCTACCCCGAAAAATTATTAATAAAAATAATAAGGTTACAAAGGAGCTGGCGGACCAAACCAAACCAAGCTCAAGAGAAAGAGAACAAAAGCAAAAGGAAGCGGGGGACTAGGCCAAAGTTGCAGCCGATACAAACAAAGTAACAAGTAATACAAAAAAATAACAGGCAATACAAAGTGGGACTCAAACCAAGAGACAAATAAAGTAACTAAGAAAACCGATAGCTAGTATGTGAAGAGTAATCATGACCAAACTCGGAAGTAATAAAGGACGGGAGGGCAATCCATCATGCAAAGCACCATAATTAGCCAGCTTGTCTGCTACTCTGTTCCCTTCTCTAAAGATGTATGATACATGGAAAGTCATTTGCCGAGACTTGAGTACACAATTAAACCAACGAGTTCTGAGCCTCCAAGGAATAAGGTTTGGGTTTTTGAAATATGTAATTATTAGGGTGGAGTCTGTCCTTTGGTCATTTTCATTAATACAATGAATCTTTCACCCATAAAAAAAATATATATATATATATATATATAAACTGAAAATTAAAGAAGTAATATACAAACAGAAGGGTACATACATTTCTATATAAATGACTTATTCTCCACAAATTTACATACCTAAAGTTAGGCTCTTGGGACGTGATTAGATATCACATGGGTTATTTCGTCTTTATAAGAATATATTCAAAGGTGACAGTGATCAGCCCCTTCAACTCTTTTTTCTTCTTCATCTTATATTAGGAACAATGGCATGAGGCTTAATTAGAACACCAAGCTTTGGATAATTATCGTTACCTTAATTCTAACTTAACAATGAGTTGAATCCCTTCACGTGGGTGATGAGTTCTGAAGTTGGTATGATCCAAGTAGTTAATGTATGAGACTGACCCTCTTTTAGGTCTTAATCGGTTTTTGTTGCTATTGAATTTCTCTGCCCAGGTATGGGTAAAAAAAAAAAAAACAGGATTAATTTTACACAAATTCTTTGTTGAGTTGTGGAGTACCTTAGAGCAAGTCCACCCGTTGGGTTACTAGGCCACTTACTATTCACTGCTTTTTATATTTATTTTCACCCTCTGAGTCACGGGCACAATTTTCAAACTGACTTGGGTCAATTTCGTGACCTTCCAGGTCAGTTGGAAAACTGTGCCCGTGACCTAGAGGGTGGAAATAAACACTAAAAAGCAATGAATAGTAACTGACTCGGTGACCCAACAAGTGAATTTAGGTCACTTACTATTCACAGTTTTTTATATTTATTCTCACCCTCTGAGTTACGGGCACAGTTTTCAAACTAACCTGGGTCACTTTTTGGGTCAATTTTGTGACCTGCAAACTGACCCGGTGACCCAAGTCAGTTTGAAAACTGTGCCCGTGATCCAGAGTGTGAAAATAAACACTAAAAAGTAGTGAATAGTAACTGACCCGATGACCCAACGGGTGAATTTACTCTTACGCTACATGCATGCAAGGTAGAAGTGTGACCGTGATTGTCTAGAATACATCATATTTATTTCATTAACTGAAATTTAATTGGTATGTATGTTCAGCCATTCTTGTAGTGTATGGATTGAAGATCTAATAGGAGGCGCCCATGTGTTTGTTCTTCACGAGTATCTACATTCTACAGGAGCAGTTGATGAAGAAAAGTAGAAAACGAGTCTTAGGTTTGCTAAAAGCTCAGTTCGCTCTTAGTTTCATTTCTAGGATTCGGGTGTTGTTCTTGTTGCTTTTCAAGGGTTGTATTCTTTAAAAATATAAGTATATAACTATCTTAAAGTGTGTTAGGGTTACAAGAGTCGTTCACTCGTTTGGATATAAAATCCTATTTCTCTCGACTATTTCTACGTAGCCATCACATCAGTTTACCCAATCTCCTCCATTTGCTTTACTCCCTCGTCCCTCCTCCTCTGTTCATTCTCCTGGCCCCATGCTCCTCTAAAGGCATGCTCCTCGATACAGAGACGGTTCCAATTTTCTTGTATATGTTCATCGATCTCTCTGATATTCCCTTGTTGTGGCATGGCGGGCTACTGCTGCCTTCCATGGTGGTGACACCTTTATGTTCATGGTGGCAGCAGATCGCTTTTGATTAGACTACAAGCTGGGTTGCTTCTGTGGGCCTATGCGTCTGGATCCTAGGCCATGTGAATATGGGGTCTGATAATTAGACAACAAGACCACCTGGCCGCCACATCGTACTTCTCCTTTGTAGAAGCGTAGAACCACAAGCCTACAAGGGTAAGAAGCGAACACTCGTAATTGATAATTCACGGTCCATCTGCCCTAAGTTGCACCCAATAGGTAAGTGCTTGGCTCTTTTTCGTATTTCTTCCATTTCAGAATCATTTACCTTCCTGTCTGTTTCTGCATCTCCACCACATCCTTCAACCCAAGACGGCAAGACATCAACACTTAACTCGTTCGACACCTCCAACTCTTTGCAACAATCTTCAACATCTGAGAGGTAGCACGGTTCTGATTCGCATGACCTCGGTCACTCGTCAGTAATATCCAACAGGCTACAGTGCAAGAGTTGCCTGCCTCTGATGGCGCAATTAGTTGGTACTGGTACTAGTGCTAATTCATCAAACTTGATGGCTGTGATGGTAGCTTTATTAAGGCAAGTGCCAAACAGCAATACTAGGAGTGTGAAGCTAATTGCTCGTTGATGATCTGCTCTTGAGAGCTTTGCCATTTCTTTCTTATATTCACTTTCAAGTGCACAATGCTTTGGCGGGTACGCTCTTGCAGAACTAGAAACATTCAGGCAGTGCATATATAACTCGTAATCTCTGTGTGCGTGTCTATATAGGTTGAAAATGGTCAAGGCTTGGCTTTTAAAGGAAGCGAACTGATATTCGACATAACATTCGACTCTACTACTAAGCAAATGCCCAAGAATTTAAAACTCATAATCATTCCTGGTGACCATTAGCAGAAAGACTGGTAAACAATTTGGGGTTTGTCTTATCTGTACTCAGAATTTAAACATTTTTCAATCCTTATGTGAACATATCACAAGTGTAATAGTTAAATAAAACTCCCAATATGAATACTTACTAAAGCCTAGATACTGATGGTGCCAAAGATGCACACGTGTTATATCCTCTTTTGTGTTAGAAGCATAAGTTTTTGACAAAGTGAAGAGCCGTCTGTCCGTCTGTTTAAACCTGAATTAATCTACTGGTCCATCCTGACAACTTCACATCTTGTACATTCTCTAGGGAAAGTCTAATCTACATCAATGGTAGACGAGCTCCCTACAACAACAGAATAGTTGGGTGCAGTCATAGACTAGCTTGAAACCAAGCCGACCTAGTCTACCATATGGAGTCGATCTACCTTTGTATAGAGGTGGTCTACTTAATGTAAACCCCATACTCTGTTTCTCAAGTTCTTGTTGCTAGTAAAACATTAACCTCCATTACAATTTGCATTATGCAAAAATGTCCTCTGTGACAATTGATTTTTCACTATCAATACAATTTTCAAGTGGAAATTGAAGCTGCTCATAATTTAACTGTCTCGAAGCTTCATATAAAGCAATGCCAACACTTACAGAGAGATTGAGACATCTTACATACGTTTCAACCATTGGAATCCTAAGTGTTCCACCGCCAAATGTTCCACTCTTGCAATCTTGGAGGGCTTCAGGTGGTAGGCCGCTGGTTTCTGACCCAAATACGAGAAAATCACCTCTTCTGTAAGAAAAATCCTGAAAATAGAACTTTGTTTAGTCATTTTCAAATGCAAGTATGAATAGCCTCTAATATTCTTTCACGGTTCAGTGTGGGAGGGTGAAAACACTTCCGTATGCTAAGAGGGTATAAATACAGCACTAGAGTATGAGAGGCTTTATAGTAATCCCATAAGAGAATGAATAAAAGAAAAGACTAAGCCTTCATGAAAGTTCATGAATTATTGTCAAAATGAAGCATCATTTTGAGACATTTTCAGCCTACAGTTCATACACTGTAATTCATGATCTCTCTAGCAGAGATATATTATTGTTTGAAAATGCGAGTGAACGGTTCAAAGTTGGTGCATATGAGAAACAAATATTACAGAAATTTGTTTTTGAAGCATGTATAACACCAAAATGACTGCTCATCACAAAAGTGATCTCATGACAGTTATAGGATTTCAAATGTCTCCATGAATGACTACCAAGCATCATGAAGCCTTGTATCTCTTTCTATGTGCCGGGGCATGACCAAATATTAAGATCAACCAGCCAAATTGCTCATGAGCATATGCTGCATCTCTAGTTTATAACTCTCCTTCTAAAAGTGTAATGCAATAATAGTCGGATATAAAACACAAAAGAAAAAATTAAGTGTAGGTAATGCACTAACAAAAAGATTTCATGACATATTAGATTCACAGCTCAATGCCACAAATAAAAGATAAATAAATAAAATATTCTACGTTGTACAAAGGGTATCTTCGCAGATTTCATTACTGTAAAATCTAATGGAGAGACTAAAACAACAGGAACTTACTGAATGAAATTTTGTCGCTCTCTTTGTAAATGCTAGCAACCGCTTTTCACCATCCTGTAGACATAAAAGAAAAAAGTGAGAAAAAAAAAGAAAGTGAAAAGCTATGTAAAAAGGCCTCCAAATCTCTTCTTTCAATATGGAAATCAGACAAACCTGTTGCCTGAAATAGTCTTGAAACTCTGCCCATGAGCTGTGAACTTTGACAACCACATATCTAACGTTGGAAGTTAATTGTTGAAAACAGACAAGATTTATGTGAAGTTTGAATAACATAAATTCATTAACTGACTAGGCAAGATTATTTCAGTATTGTGAAGACACAAACACATACTAGCCAAGATCATTTCAGTATTGTTAAGACACAAACACATGCATGCAAAGGCATCATATCCTGCCTTGAACCCTATTTTGGGAAAATGGCATGCAACTTTACACTCTTGATATAAAAATTCATATCTTGAATTTCATAAGCAATGCGGATGTCTTTGCATCGCTAATTCACAAGTAAATTTATCAATCTGAAACTCCAATATTCAACAACTACCCATAAATTTACAGGTGAAACAATAGATCCTAATATAGATTAAAAATTATAAGGATACGGCCAATAGTCCAATCCAGCACGCTTTAATTTTGCATCATCAATCTGAAAGCCCAACGGCTAATGAAGAATAAAAACATGTTCAGTTGAGGACAGACATTCTTTTTCTTGCTCTGTAAATGCATAATCTAAAAAGAGAAATGGAGCACAAACTGGCAATATCTACCCCAACCAGATGAAGCCCAACTGCTGATGCTGCACATGTTCTGGCAATGCAACCTGTATTTCCAGGAATCTGCCAAGGACAATAGATATCTCAGAACCAACCTCGAGAAATTGAGAGATTCATGACCATTAAAAGATACAAAAACAATACTCTCTGAGTCACTAGCTACTGCATTCTTCAGCACCGAAATTCTTTGTCTTTTTTTTGAAAGAAAAGGTACAATGTGGAAGTACCATGTACAGCTAGGAGTTCAGCATAAGGTACCTGCTTCTTTTTCTTTTTATGTAAGAGCTTTGAGTTTCAAATATCCTTAGTATTCTTTATTTCTAAAAGGCAAAGATTTTGTAATAATCAGATAGAAAACCATGTGAATTGCATAGAAATGAAATCACTTAGAGAACTCTGTCTATTACACCTCCACACTGCAGTGGTTAATCACTCCAAGAAATTTAAGGATGTTAAGCTTATGACTCGTGAAGCAACGATAGCATCTAAAGCCGAGGACGACTCAATCCTGGCATTTAGTCATGCAGTGCATGATTAAACCACCAAGGTTACTGCTTTGCAAGCAAAATTACACACCCACATGAATCGATGATACTCAATCTATCAAGTTTAGTATTGTTTTCAGTTCGACACCAACTTCGAAAGTCAAACACAGACTCGTCGCGCCTATCAAATTTGGGTAAACACGCAATTCTTTCACAATTTGATAATGGATATGATAAAAATTAAAATAAAGTAAAAAAAAAAAAATCCATAAGAGCAGAACAAAAAGACTCGTGTGTAACTAGCAAGTACCAATCGTACGAGAAAAGAAAATGTGAGTCGTTGAAATAGAATGAAGTAGATTAAAGTTGTTGTTTACCTGAGGAGACACGAGAACGACTTGAAGAATCTTAGTTTGTGAGACTTGCTTGAGTGCCTCCCCTGCCCCATGAGCCAAAGAACAACTCTCTTTGCCCCTCTCAGCTGCAACATCATTCACTTCACGTATTAAAGCAGTTACACACACTCAGACACAGAGAGAGAGAGAGAGAGAGAGA